>PVIR01013034.1:0-43349 GCA_004026965.1 Petromus typicus | reverse complement strand
TGTGTGTTATTTATTTTCTTTTAAGATAAAAGATATTAATGTATAATTTTTCTTTTCTAAACTAAAACTTTGATATTCGGGTTTAATTGCAGTATTGACATTTTGTGATAATTATCAGTTTGGGGTTGCAGGTTGGACCCTCATTTCTAAAAGGTTCATCATCACTGGTCTATGGCACGGAAGGCAGAAAACAGTGAAATTTCCTTCTTCTTTTCCCTTTTCATTCCATCCAGGGTAGTAGTCCATTGGTTGGTGCGATACACACACTCTGAGCGGGTCTTCCCTCTTCAGTAAATCCATCATCCACACCCAGAACTGTGCTAAAGCAATCAGTGCACTACTAATCCAGTATCACATGATCCCATATCAATCACTCCCTTTACCCAAAACTTAGTCCCCAAAGTCAGTCCCCAAAACTCCACCAATGAGCACACAAAGCTTTAGGAGAACCTCTAGGTATAAGCAGTAACACTGAACAAGATCAAAAGTGGACAATGAATGGAATCCAGGAGACTATGTTGTATTAACCAAGCATTATTTAAAGTTCCTGTGTAGTATAGAGAGGCAGGGTTTTGAAGACCTGGAAAAGCAAATGCCAGTGTGTCTGTGAACGGGCATGGTGTCTGCAGTATGGAGCTGCTGTGTCTCTCTCAGCTCATGGCCATGTTTCCAGGGACAAAGCAGTCACGTGGCTGTCTGGGTTCAAAGATGCCCAAAGCTGAGGGGTTGTTTGTATAGATCTGCATGTTGCTATATTTGACCTGTAAATATATGGAAAATATTCATTCATTCCTTCTTTCAAACTGTTGATATTGTACGCTAAGAATTGTTTGATTAGCTCACCAAGAAACAATGACTCAAAAAACTCTTCACATCTCTTGCTTTCAAGAGGATGAGTTCAACACAAACACAACACACAAACACATACATTTAGCTAATCCACAACTCTGAAATGCCTACAAATTCAAAATTTAGAGTTCGTTTATAGCATTGATCATGACAGTAAATAGGCCACTACTTTCACAAATAAAATCTTACGTTGTGACATTCATTATGGACAACTAAAGAAGCCTTAAGTAAGCTTATTGGGTTGGCATGCAGCTATGGTCCCAGTAGCTGAGGAGGCTGAGGCAGGAGAATTTCTTAAGCCTAGGAATTCAATGTTAATGACCAGCCTGACCAACGTAACAAAGTGACATACTTAAAAGGAAAAAAAATCCGGTCTCAAACAAGGAATGGCTCCCAAGCTTGGTCTTTCTGATAGAATGCAAGTTCATCATCTTGGATGATGGAGCTTTGGATAGAAAAATTAGATGCTTGTCTCTGAAGAAGTAGTTTGTGCACAAATGCAGGGCCGGGGATATAGCTCAGTGGTTCCGGCGCCTGTCTTGCAAGCACAAGGACCTGGGTTCGATCCCCGGTAACCACATAACAATACTGGGTGTGGAGGCTCACCCCAGCAGCAACCAGTACCACATACCACAGTGCCGGGTGTGGTGGCTCACGCCTGTAATCCCAGCACTCGGGAGGCAGAGGCAGGAGGATTGCTGTGATGTGAGTTTGAGGCTGAGCTCAGGGCCAGCCTGAACCACAAAGTGAGACCCTGTCTCAAAAAATCTTAAAAAAAAAAAAAAGAAGTAATTTGTGCACAAATGCAGACATCAAAATTATCTATATTTGAATGAGCAATGTAGGGATATCAATGAGAAAATTCACATGCAACACTTTACAACTTCAGGTAAAACTAACATGCCTACTACAGTTTTCTAGTCAAATATTTTTTTTCCTCTTATTTTATTGAACCCATCCTATCAACTTTGCTTCCTTGGGCCTTAGATTTTCTAGGAAAACAAAACTGTTGAGGATTTTCCAACCAAGAAAAATGTTCAGTCTTATCACCCCCCAAGACTTGTACTTTCCTTACCAGTGTCCTTCAGGAGGCCTAAAAGAGAAAGAGTTGCAATAATAACAGATTCCAAAGAAAAATATTTCATCTTACCTCCTGCCTGAATAGCAAGTGTGGCTCCTTAACTGATTTGTGTAAAACTGTCTGCAGCACACATCTTTAAATGACAAGCTACAATTGGCCACTACTTTTCATTGTTGTGCCTTCTTGGAGTTAAGATACCAAAGTTGCAGAAATGTCATAGTGGCTTATGACAAGTTGGAGGCATTCTAAACCTTACCAGTAAATAACCTAGATGGAAAACAGTGGCATCTTTTGAATCAGAACAGGAAGGGGCTCAAACAAGAAAACATGACCAAATTCATGAGAAGCCCCAGAATAACCCCGTTCATTATTAGAGAAGCACACGGAGACTTTCACTGCCATCTCTCACCAGATGATTAGACTGGGGGATTGCTGATAAATGATCAATAAACGGGGTTGAAAAGAATCACTATCTACTTCAAATGCCCTTGCAAATTAAAGTTCCTAAGTCTTACTAATCATGAATGTGGGATAAATACTACAGTTAAGGACACCGAACTAAAATGAGAGTGTCATTAATTTCATAGAATTTATTTGGTGAGGCAAAGACTTCACAAGCCACAATCCAGCTGTTTTGTGGGAGCAGCTTCTTACTAGGCACGTTAATGGGCAATGTAACTGTTTAAAACAAGCTGTGGCTACTCCGTGCCTGGCAACCTTGTCTTTGATTTAATAGACACTACTGGAACCAATACTCCGGCAAGGCAACAAAGCTGACATCTTAATTAAAACTCTTAAGAATGAACAGAAATTCTCTTACTTTTGAAAATAAACCAGTCTTAAAAGCACTCGGTGAAGATACTCATGTCCACAGAGCTGTTACTCTTTTAGAATGGACTCACAAGTACTCAGCTCCACTTTCCATTTGCCAAAGCAGAGCTCCAGTGGTGCAATCAGTTAGCATGCAGTACTTGTATATTTGCCAAAGTATCACCCTGCTCTCCCTGGGTCACGTGGGATCTACAATCCTTGTCTCCAGATTGTTTCTCTACCGTAGCACCCTCACCATCTGCTAGTTTATAGGAGACTTGTGTTGTTCAGCTACCTTCCACTACAGCAAACCCTTGAGACGGTCATCTTATCCAAGGAAAAGGTTGCTTTGGCTCAAAGTTTGGAAGCTTCAGTCTGATCTGATGGCTCAGCTGCTTTGGGACCCGTGATGAGGCAGGACACCACGGTGGAGGCAAGGGACAGAGCAAAAGCACTTCCCTATCACCAGAAAGAGAAGAAGATTGAAGAGGGATCTATAGACTCCATTTTTCCTCTCTGGGCTCAGCTTAGTCATCTAAAGACCTCCTAGCCAGCTCAATCGATTAGAAGTTCCATCACCTCTCAATAGTCCTCCCTGCAGACCCAGCCTTTAACACAGGAGCTGGGATCTCAAGGTCCAAGCCCTGCCTGTTGGAACAAACGTCCTATAGACCTTATCTACGCTTGGCTTTTTCTCACTGAGTAAGTAGCTGATGTGTGCCTCAGTGTTCATTAACCTAGTGCAGAATCTGGATGTTCAGTTAAAGCCCATGTGGTTAAACCTCTAGCTGAAGCATTGCAACTCAAAAAATTTAAAATATACCAGTTGTAAGCTCAAGTGATACAAAGTAAGTTAGTTTCCTAGCTGTTTTTTTTTGTAAGCTAAAATCTATATATGTTTAAGTCATATTATATTTTAATAATATAATCTAGTAGTTACCATTAAAAGCCAATAATCTGTTAGATAAGTGTTAGTTGGAAAAGTGCTCAACATAAGACTTTACCCGAAGGCTTTTGAATTCAGATAGATAATGTAAGTAATTCCAAGGAGTGGGTCCATTTTGTTTGTTTGGGGAGTGAGGAGAAAGAATTCAATGCCAACAAGTTATCATTTCACTTAAAAGCAGATATCTTACAGTAAAACAAACAAATGAAAAACCCAAAAACAAAACATTTTAAAAATGGCCAAAATGAGTGATTTAGTTTGCTAGCGTTGTGATAACTAAATACCAAAACCTTGGAAGCTTCAGGAGAACTGTATTTTCCCATAATTCTGGAAGCTAGAAGATGTCTGAAATCGGGGTGAGGCCTCTTTTCTTGGCTTCTACGTGGCCATCTTTCCTCTATGTCTGTGTCTCTTTTTATTTTATTTATTTATTTTGAGGCAGGATTTCACTTTGTAGTTCAGACTGGATCCGAACTCACTATGCAGCCGAGGCCAGCCTCAAACTCACAGCAGTCCTCCTGCTTCTGACTCCCAAGTGCTAAGATTACAGGCGTAAGCCACTATGCCTGGCACTGTGGCATGTGGTTACCAGGGATTGAACTCAGGACCTTGCATTTGCCAGGCATACACTGGAACCACTGAGCTAAACCCCTGGCCTCAATCTCTTCTTTCAACGACACCAGTCATACTGGATTAGAATTCACATAAATAACTTCATTTACCTTAAATCATTTTTCTAAAGGTCTTACCTCCAAATACAGTTGTATTTGAGGAACTGAGGACTAAGATTTGAACGTGTGAATTTTGGGAAGGATACAATTCAACCTTGTGCAGTTTAGAGTATTATAAGGCTCCAAGTAACCTAAACAAACATAATACTTCAGGGCTCTCTGAGTAAAATTACCTGCTGGACACCTCCGTTCACAGGCCCTACCCTTTGGATTTAACAGAACTCTCTCTTCCTACCCTGACTCTGCAGTCTTCCCACTAGAACAAATATCAGCACTGTTGCCTGGAAACTTTGCTAAAGATGCTAAATACTTTCTATAAAACGATACAGTTGGATCTGTTTTTTTCACTAGAGTATTTCCACTGAAAGAAGGTGAGAAGATATGGCAAATTGAAGGACTGATCAAAAATATGATGTGTTTAAGTAATAGGTTAAAGTAAAAGAAACACTGTCATTAATTGCACTCAAAAAACTCCCCCTTGCTTCGAATATTTATCTCGTTATTTTGCCACTTTTTTTTTCATTTTTTGGAGACAGGTTCTCATTATGTAGTTTGGTGTGGCCTTGGACTCACCACATAGCCCGGGCTGGTTTCAGAATTGAGGCGATCCTCCTGTCTTGGCCATCTGAGTGCTGAGAGTGCAGGCATGTACCACCAGGCCCTGCCTTGCTCCTGGCACTTTTGGAAGCTATCCTGTGAGTATCTTTATCAGATGAGCTCAAAAATATGGTGAAATTTACCACCCACTGCCATCCAACAGAAAGTCGGCTTGTAGAAACCTTCCTGTGTGGTCTCATTTACCTTATACCCCAGCTCTGCCACCTCACAACTAATGACTCTCTGCCCAAATCCAAGTGACCCACGCAGGTCAATATTTTGGACCAATTCAGGATGTTGAGGCACCCATAACAATGCAGGAAAGTCACTCACACAAGAGGACTTCTAGAAGAATGGCGGCAGAAGGTGCCAAGAAGGATTGGATCAGTGTGTTTAAAGCGAATATTTCGAGGGGGTCTAACGGCAATGTGTCTTTTTCTGCGATGTGTATAAAAATGTAAGTGTTCACTATAGT
The DNA here is from genome assembly GCA_004026965.1 of Petromus typicus. NCBI lineage: Eukaryota > Metazoa > Chordata > Mammalia > Rodentia > Petromuridae > Petromus > Petromus typicus. The sequence goes on along the minus strand of PVIR01013034.1, from coordinate 37,860 downwards.
TTTTTTTTTTTTTAAGGTTTTTATTTGAGACAGGGTCTCACTTTGTGGTTCAGGCTGGCCCTGAGCTCAGCCTCAAATTCACGTCACAGCAATCCTCCTGCCTCTGCCTCCCGAGTGCTGGGATTACAGGCGTGAGCCACCACGCCCGGCACTGGTATGTGGTACTGGTTGCCGCTGGGGTGAATCTCCACACCCAGTATTGTTATGTGGTTACCGGGGATTGAACCCGGGTCCTTGTGCTTGCAAGACAGGCGCCGGAACCACTGAGCTATATCCCCGGCCTTAGTTTTGATCATACTTCACATAAATGCTGTTGGTGCCTGACGCATATTCTTGGGTCCTTACCGCCTCGGGGACGGCCTTCCTATGACAGCTGCCAATGCTGGATCTCTGGTGAGGATGAGCACGTCTGCTCCTCCCTTCTGCCGGAGACAGAAGAGGGAACCATCCTCTCTGACTCAGCACCCATAACAGCTGATGGCAGTCGGTGGATAAATATCCCAGCGCCCGTTCCCCTCAGACGTGTTCACTGGGCAGTGTGTGCTGTAACACTTCCCAGGGCTTCTTCACGGAAGAAATGGTCAGCTGAGTTCTAGGGCTTCGGGCGTACCAATGTCCCTTAACTGTATGCATTGCTTTACCTGTCTTATTCCTGCAACCTTCTGTCCGGTTTCCTGTACCCACAGTGCACCAAAAAGTGGGAAAACAGCATCAAAACAGGAACTGGCCCCGTAAATGGTTTTCACGGATGGTGTAGATACTCCTGTCACGGCCGGTTTCAAGCCACGGATAGGACATCTGGCCTTGCCAGCCAGTACCAGTTGCCTCAGCACACGCTCCCTGTGTCTCCTAGGTAGATTTTTGCACAGAGTCCTTTTGGGGAAAGTAAAAAGAAGGATAGAAATTATGTTTTAGAGACTTGGTCAGTAGCTGGAAGAATGTTTTATTATTACCAGATAAATTATACGGTGAACTATGATGTTATTATATTCATCAATTAGTCTTCCACATATGTGTCCAATAGTAATGCGTAAAGCACTGTTACTATATCCAGAAAAGTGAAAGATATTATAATTTTATTATTGTGGAGACTATTAAAAAGATAATAAAGTCTTTTATTGCAACATCACATCATAATGTCCTACCCAAAGTTCTGATTTTGCTTCACTTATTCTTCTATTAAGATTAACTTTGTGGGCCGGGGATATAGCTCAGTGGTTCCGGTGCCTGTCTTGCAAGCGCAAGGACCTGGGTTCAATCCCCGGTAACCACATAACAATACTGGGAGTGGAGACTCACCCCAGCGGCAACCAGTACCACATACCACAGTGCCGGGCGTGGTGGCTCACGCCTGTAATCCCAGCACTCGGGAGGCAGAGGCAGGAGGATTGCTGTGACGTGAGTTTGAGGCTGAGCTCAGGGCCAGCCTGAATCACAAAGTGAGACCCTGTCTCAAAAAACCTTAAAAAAAAAAAAAAAAAAAAAGATTAACTTTGTATCAGAAGATATTGCATTCTTCAGTGGAACAGAAATCAATTAACCAGTCTTGGATTTTTTCTTTTTTAAAAAAACTTACTATACTACATTAGAACTTCATATTTTTTTAAGGACACTGCCTTGACATTGCTTTTTTCCTTAAATTTTTTTCCCACTGCCGAGAAATCCCAAGCAACTCAGCTTTATTTCTGCTTCTCCTTTGCATCGTGGACTCACTGTTGCCGAGCACAGGATGCTTAACCTGCAGGAATCTCTCTTCAGGGAGAAAACTGAAAGCATTGCAGCTGTCAGGAATGTTCTATCTTAGACTCCTGCAAAAAGGGGTTGGTGTGTTGAAAATGATACATGATCTGAATTGGGAACTAAGAGAAGATGGGCTGATTAGTTCATGGACAGTTCTTCATATTGCTAGCAGTCTTCTCCTGATTAGAAATTTTCACTCTGAGATCTGGAAGAACACATTTGTAATCCTAGAACTCTGGGAATCTGAAACAAAAGGATTGAAAATTCAAGCCTAACCTGGGTAATTTAGTAGCTTAATGAGATCCTGTCCCAGAATAAAAAATAAAAAAGGGATATGGATAAAATAGCACACAGGCCTTGTGTTGAACTCCCCATATTTAAAAGAGTAAAAAATAAAATAAATAAATTTTCCTTGATTCTCTGGTAAGAGCAAACATAGTTTTGGAGGTAAAAAACTTCTTTCAGCTCTACAGTCCTTTCTTTCACATATTTTTATTAGTGGCTTTCACATTATTTTCTTCTATTTAAATTCCTTTCTTTTTTAAAAATCAGGTTCTCACTATATAGGTCTCACTAGATAGTTCAAGTTTCCTTGAACTCACTGTGCAGCCCAGGCGGGCTTCAGACTTGGAGCAATCCTCCTGCCTCAGCCTCCTGCGTTCTGGGATTACAGACATATGCCACCACACTCAGCTCCTTTTGGGTGATTAAGACAAGAGGATCACAAATCTGAACCTAGCCTGGATAATTTACTAGCAGGTAAGACCCTGTTTCAAAATTTTAAAAAATAACAAAAGAAGAGTTTTGTTAAGGGTTTTCTCAATGAGAAAATTCTGGGCTCAATCCCAGTAATGAAGAAAAAAGAGAAGAAGATGGAGGAGGAAGAGGAAAAGGAGAAAAGGAAGAAGGAGAAGTGAATACATTGTACAGTAGGCCCCAGGCAGGGTGCTTAGAACTGGTTCACTACACTGCTTACCAAGTGCCTATTTTGTACGGGGAACTGGACATTCTAGGGAAACTCTAATGAAATTAACACCTGACTGTTTTGTCTTTTGAAACCTGGCCAGTATTTTGCTTACATTGTGCTCATCAAATCTTGAACACTTTGTCTTGTGTTTATGATTTTTAAAAAATTTAATCTTTATTGGTACATGATGGTGTTTATGATTTGTGCACTGGAAATCCTTTCATTGGTTGTTGGCCCTTTGCAAACAGGGACTTGTTCGTATGGAAGTGCCTCACAGATAACATGAGAAATACCGTGAAGATGAACTGAATTGAGAGGCAGATGCCTTGTTAAGACCTGTGCTTGAGCCAGAAACCAAACTGAGGACTTCTGACTCCACATTCCCAGCTGCTTTATTCTCTATTTATAACATGCCACATAATTTGTGACATAAGTGCTTTTTGTGTCTAAAGAGTGTATTATTTATGGGACTATTTGCAATGCTTAATATGGCAACATGGCCGAGTGCCTATTTGGCTAACTTTTTGGAGTGTTCCACTTTAGTCTGACTCAGCAGATTGACTTTTTCACTGACTCCTTTCAATGTGGCCCAAAGTTGTGGGTGGCAAAAAATGCAGGCTGTGGACCACATGTACCCTTTCAGCCATACTGGAAAGATGGCGAACTCTGGAGTTCCAGATGTGACCCAGGTTTCCAGTGTGGTTGGCCTAAGAAAAGCCATGCCACGGAGATTCTGAGCCGGGGTGGGGCTGGTCCTTGACAGCACGCTGCCTGCCCTGGCTCCTCTCGTAGTTTAGTGTTCCACTCATTTCTAAATTTCAGTCTGCTTCTCACTGAGTGCTTTGGAATTCACAAGACATCTTTGTGCACATTATTTTATTGCCCTGCCTTTTCTCCAACCTGATTTCATCTGTCAGCTCTGTCGCTGTGTTCCTCCATCTCTTTATTCCAACGCTAGCCTTCTCCTCCTCCTCCACACACGTATCCATATGGCTCTTCCTCACCATCCTCCCACCAAAGCAACCAAAGATCCAAAAGCAAACAAACAAAAAAACTCAACATTCTGGATAAGCCGAGCTGACCTGCCTTTTTGTCTACAAAAGACATGTAATTCTCTGATTTGATTTAAAATCAAATGTAAAAATAAGATTATACTACCAAGTAAATAAACCCCAAACCAGATTAAGAATAATCAGCCAACACTGAAAGTGAGAAGCATGCAGCACCCCTGCTCCTCACTGCTCCTCTTGATGGGCACGTGGGTTGGGTTGTTCTCACATTTTGGCATTGTTAACAGTGCTGTGAACATTGCAATGTGAGTACTATTTGAGCTCCTGCTTTGGGTTTTTTTTATTTAGTATATACCAAAAAGTAGACTCACTAGATTACATGCAATTGTATGTTAATTTTTGGAGGACCTACTGACCTGTCTTCCAGGAAGACAGCATCATTTCCATTTCCATCGCCAAGACACAACTGTTCCAGTTTCTCTGTATCTCTGTCAACACTTACTGTGGCTGTTTTTCCATTTTGTGGTGTGAAGTGATACCTCATTGTGGTTTTGATTTGCACTCTCCTAACAATCAATGAAACTGAGTATCTTTTCATGTGCTTATTGGCTATTGGTGTATTTTTTTTTTTTTGAGAAATATCTATTACAATCCTTTGTCCATTATTGAAATGGGTTATTCTTTTGTTGTTGAGTTGTATTGTAGATTTTTAAAAATATATATATTCTGGATATTAGTATCTTATCAAATATATTATCTGCAAAATTTTTTCCCACTTTATATGTTGTTTTTTCACTTCCTTAATGGTGTTCTTTGGTGATTTTTTTTTTTTTTTTTTTGAGACAGGGTCTCGCTTTTGTGGTTCAGGCTGGCCCTGAGCTCAGCCTCAAACTCACATCACAGCAATCCTCCTGCCTCTGCCTCCCAAGTGCTGGGATTACAGGTGTGAGCCACCATACCCTGCACTGTGGTGTGTGGTACTGATTGCTGCTGGGTGTGAGTCTCCAGGCCCAGTATTGTTTGTGGTTACCGGGGATCGAATCTAGGCCCTTGCTCTTGCAAGACAGGCGCCAGAACCACTGAACTAAGTCTCTGGCCCTTTGGTGATTTTTTTTTACATTTTTAATTTTGATAATTTCATTTATTCATTTTTCCTTTGTTGTCTCTGTTTTTTTCATCTCCAAGGAGTCATTGTGAAATCCAATATTGTAAAACTTTTCTTCTTTTTTCTTCTAAGAGTTTTACAAATTGAACTCTTATATCTAGATTTTTAATTCATTCTGAGTTAATTTTTGTATTTCTACAAAGTGTAAAATAAAAGTTTGACTTCACTTTTCTTTTTTTTTGCATGTGGCTATCCAGTTCTCCTACCACTTGTTAAAACCACTGTTCTTTCCTCCTTTGAATGCTTTTGGCACCTTTTTTCAATCTGGGATTTATTAGGTCTTCATGTAATTTGCTGCACACTCAAACTGCTATTCTAAGTGTGCTTTGTCCTTTATCTTATAGTCAACTAACTTGAGATGGACAGGGTCATAATCAGGTAGCCTTCTCAATGCATAGAATGAACTTTATCTTGAAACTATGGCCAATTTTCACACTGTGACAGTGCTCATATCAAAAAGGTAAGTGGCCAACTCAATATTTTTTATTTATTTATTTTTTTTTGACAAAGTCTCACTTCGTAGTTCAGGCTGGCCCTGAGCTCAGCTTCAAACTCACATTACAGCAATCCTCCTGCCTCTGCCTCCCGAGTGCTGGGATTACAGGCATGAGCCACCAGGCACAGCACTGTGGCATGTGGTACTCATTGCTGATGGGGATCAAACCCTGGCCCCTGCGCTTGCAAGACAGGCACAAGAACCACTGAGCTAAATCCCCAGCCCCTCAATCCATTCTTATTATAACCAGTAAGCGATATCTCACATTTCTCTCATGATCCTTTTAGAATTAAAAGGCCTCTCACACACATATATATGCTGGACCCATGAAATCTGATCAAAAGATCTAGAGATAAAGTTTTCTAAGAGACAATCTTAGCTTTATATATTCATCAAAACTTTTCACCAAATGAATGTAGACTTGCTTATGGCAGAAATATTCCTCTCAAGTTTAACACTGTGAGGTTAAAAAAAGTAAATTAAAATCTCAGCTCAATTTTGTATGAAACCTTGATTTGAACCATGCTAAATTGGTAGTTAGCTTTCATGTATTAATGAAAAAAAATGAGGCCAACATACATAAATAAATCCTTCTACTTAAAAGCTGGCTTGTGTACAGTCAAGCCAGATCAGCCACATGTAAGGATGGCGACTACAGGCACATCCAAGTTTTGTAGCAATTCCCATAAATTTATCTTCATCATAACCCTGGGAGAAAAATGATTACATAAAAGCTGCCAAACATTTCCAAAGTGACACAGACTGAATTCCACTTATTATCTAGACATCCGGGCTTATGTAACTGACAAATTGGACTTTACTTCTCAGCTAACTATATCTTTCAATGGTTGGTCATCATTCAACCTTGAAATAAATGTTAGCTGATTAAAGTAGCAAAGGTTAAAGCATTTAAACCACATGCTGCCGATCTCAGAAATCAAGTCAGTATGTCTAAAGGGAAGAATTATTAGAGGATTTATTAAATCTGGCCTGAACAAATTAATTCATCAGTTTAGCCAAAGGTCTGTCAATGAATTCAAGAACCTTTTCAAAAAGGGAAACATCTGTTGCATTTTAAAGTTCTGTTTATAAGTGAATGTTGTGGATTATTCTTTCCAAAAAGGGATACACCACTTACACAAATGTATTTTAGAGTTAATTTGAAATTGCTCTTATGTCTTTGAGGATCCAGGGACCATTGTTGAGGGATTTGGATAATTACTGTACTGTTCACCACGTCCTGGTGATATAAAGGAACATGAACTTCACTGGAACTGAAGGATGTGCCCACAGGTCATGATGCCAACTGTCAAGATTTGTGCGCAAAACCTCTGTCCATGTTGTTTATTGAAATCATGTTCTTAATGAAAGATTTAAAGGTACGTTCAAGTGTATACATACTCATATGCTGTAATTACAATTCTGCTTTATTGTATCTTTCCTTAGAACCTAACCTTCAACTCACAAGAAACTCCACTGTATTTTGAGCCAGAAGAAACTCCACCTGTACAACAGGTAATATACATATATATATATATATATATATATATATTTTTTTTTTTTGATGGACAAGGAAAGTGAAACTTTCCTTGCATAAATTTGTCCAAGACAGCACTGTTAGAAAGTAGCAAGACTTAAACTTGAACTACTGTCATATGATCCTGTGATACTGTTCTTCATGTTACAAGCATTACCATCCTAACCATTTCCAGCTGTGTTTTCATAAATAATAAGGGCTCATCAGGGTTGATCAGTTCTTGCTACTCAGTAGCGTGATCTGTGGACCAGCAACATCAGCATTTCTTGGGACCTTGCTAACGTGCAGAATTGTGGGCCCTAATCTTACAGACAAATCAGAATCTGCATTTTGACAAGATTCTCAGGTGCATGTTATTGTAGGAGAATATCTATTTTAAAATTCATTTTGAGAAGCCACAGCTAGGTCTCTGATGCTGAAAAAGTATGGCTGAAACTCCTCAGATTTAATTTCAACTTCAAGAAATAATTTTCTGCAGTTCCAAGATGCATAGTGATTGATTTTGGAAGGTTTTGTTCCACAGTTACTAAACAAGAAATGATCTGTCAACCAGTATAGGTTTGAAACCAATTCTTTAATTTTTATTTAAGGATTAGTAAAATACTACACAGGAGAAGTCTTAGCAGTCTGTTATTGAAAGTAGTCTTTCAATTCAGAAACAACCTTTTAAGATTTTCTTAGCTTAAATTCAAAACCCACAGTATCTTCTATTCCTTTCAGCCCATGTTTGATGTACACTGCCCGTTCTTAGTAATATTTATGGGTTTTTAACATAATTAACTGTGAGGAATGTATAGCTTTCAATTTGTTCAAAACTATAAGAATCTTGGGCCGGGGAGTTAGCTCAGTGGTTCCGGCACCTGTCTTGCAAGCGCAAGGACCCGAGTTTGATCCCCGGTAACCACATACTATACTGGGTGTGGAGACTCACACCCAGCAGCAACCAGTACCATATACTACAGTGCCGGGCGTGGTGGCTCACGCCTGTAATCCCAGCACTCGGGAGGCAGAGGCAGGAGGATTGCTGTGATGTGAGTTTGAGGCTGAGCTGAGGGCCAGCCTGAACCACAAAGCGAGACCCTGTCTCAAAATACCTTAAAAAAAAAACAAAACCCAAAACTATAAGAATCTTAACTGAATAGAGTGACTGGCATTAGGTATGAGTACAGTACCCAGAAACAACTGCATTCCAATTTATATTCCTGACATATATTAACTTCCTGAGATTAGAATCATCCCTGGGCAAAGATACATATTTCCATTAGCCCAAAGGCAAAAGACGCTGTCTTTAGTCCAAAAACCTCTAGCAAGTCTGCAGCTCCAAAACAACTAACCCTAAAGGCCAGGAGTTGATGTCAGTCATGTATCAGTTAGGTTTTGGTTTGGGGATCTTTGTGAATTGCAAATTTAGATTGGCTTTTAGAAGAAAGCTATACACATGACAAAGAGAAGTCAGCTTTGGGGCCTGGGAGTTAGCTCAGTGGTTCCGGTGCCTATCTTGTAAGAGCAAGGACCCGGGTTCGATCCTCGGTAACCACATACTATACTGGATGTGGAGACTCACGCCCAGCAGCAACCAGTACCACATACTACATTGCCGGGCGTGGTGGCTCACGCCTGTCATCCCAGCACTGGGGAGGCAGAGGCAGGAGTGTAGGGTCCCCTGGGGCTAAACAACGACAGCTCCATAAAGGAAGTGCAAGGCAGCACGTACACAGTGGGCCCCTCCAGGCCACAGTGATTAAAGGAAAACAGAGAGACAGAGACTGCCCCCTATAAGGCTGGTTTGGGGCGGTTGAGAACAAGGAAGTGGGGCTGTATAGAAGTGCTGAGAGTGCTGGCAATAAAGGCTTCTCCACCATTTCATCTCCTCATGATGACCCCCCGCCTGTGGTACGATACCAGATGAGAAGCCCTCAGGGATGGGACCCGACACAGGAGGATTGCTGTGATGAGAGTTTGAGGCTGAACTCAGGGCCAGCCTGAACCACAAAGCGAGACCCTGTCTCAAAAAACCTAAAAAAAAAAAAAGAGAGAGAGAGAGAGAGAGAGAAGTCAGCTTTTATTCCTGGTGTTTTCTGTTCAATTAAAAAAAATATCAACAGCGTTAAAACTCTTTCATTGTGACTATACATTTCTTAAATGTAGTAGGCCACACCCTTGAGTGGACGTCGTTTTCACAGTGATAACTGCGATCTCACTCGGCTCCGAAGTTCCATCCACAGAGGAATCAGAGGAATTCAGAAAGTGTGTTATTACAGGAAAATATCGGCATCTAATCCTTTCTTCACTACCTTAACAGAGAGTTGGAGCAACAACCCAATAACCTCACACTTAGATAACAAAAATGCTAAAGCAGAATGAAGACCAGAAACTTTGAGGTGAAACAGTTCTGGGTCAGGAAAACTTAAATAGTAACTCAGAGGTATCTAGAGGCTCAGAGTGATGAGTCTGGGTGCTAAACTGCAGAGGCCCACTCGGGGATTATCCCACACTTTCGAGCCTTTAACCTCAAGAGTTCCACCAGATTTTCACAGTGATACTGGGGACAAATTCTCCTGTGTCCAACAGGAGGAAGGGAAAAAGAACCATTTTGAAATAAAGGAAGAGAATCATGTGCTTTAAAGGTCTGCTCTTAGGAAAAGCGAGTTAGCCAGACTCTTAACTACTGAGTCTGATCAAAGCTTAACTCTCCTAAAGGAAGGAAAAATAACTCAGTCTGACTACCCTGTCCCACCAAAGGCCAGAGGAAGGGCCTGAGCCCCAGCTCTGAATGTCATAACCCACAGGCAGAGGCCTACTCAGTGGCTGTGGAATGTTTCCCTGACACTTTACATCCATTAAGGCTAATTTACTAAAATTCCTTCTTCCCAGTATATCATCACTGACTTTCAACAAGAACAAAAGATTATAAGGCACACTAAAAGATCAAAGACAGTTTGAAGAGACAGAACAAATAGCAGGATCAAGTTCAGATATGGTAGGGTTATTGGAATCATAACAGTGAAAATTCAAAAAAGCCGTGATAAATGTGTTAAGAGCGTCAGTAAAAAACAAAAGTCAATACTATGTAGGAGTGGGTGCACAATGTAAACAAAAAAATGGAAATTCCAAGAAAAAAGCCAACAGAAATGCCAGAGGTCAAGAGGAACCAAAGAGGGTCTCTTGGAGGGGTCAGTGTTAGATGGACATAAATGAAGACAGAATTTCTGAGTATGAGGGAATATCAGTAGAAACTTCCCAAACTGAGAAACAAGAAGAAAAAGATGAAGGGAAGGAGGGTTTAGGAATTGTAGAGAATTTACGAAAGATATAATGTATATATACATAATTTAAATACAAGAAAGGAACAGAAGAAATAGTAGAAAAAATAATAACTGAGAATTTTCTGCAAATTAGTGTTGGACACCAAATAAAGATCTAGGAGGCTCAGAGAACTTAAAGCAGAATAAATGCCAAAACTGTTAGAGGAGTTACAATGTTAGAAATACTACGCGCCACCCTCTGCCGATCTTCCGGGTTCTTCACCCTTCTACATAGCTCCACCCCTAGCCGTGACGTCACCCTTACCCAGAATCCACCTCAGCTAGAAGCAATGCAAACCGAGCTTCTTGCAAAGCGTGAAGTTTCTAGCGTCTGATACGCTGAGGCTACGTTACTTCAGCCCTGACGTTAGATCCCCTAATCCCCAGGACTGTACAAGATTGTGGGCACCCTCCTTCCTTCTTTTTTTCCCTGCCTTGCTTTGATACAGGAGCCTCTCGCTTCTGAATAAAAATCTCCTGACGGCTACTTCGTGTGCGGCCTGATCGTTGAGTGTTGGCGGATTCTTTACCTAGACAAAAACTACACCTGGAGATGTGTCATTTTCAAACGGCAGAAAACTAAAGATGAAGGATACCATCTTGAAAGCAGGGGCAGGGAAATCTTACCTGTTGAGACACAAGGATGAGGATTATGTCGGGTCCTCCTCAGAAGCCAGGCAGCAGAAAGAAAATAAAGGGAAATATTTACTGTGTTGAGAGAAAATGACCATCACCTGAAAATTCTATAATCTACTAAATTATCCTTTAAAAGTGAAGAATACAGACTTCCTCAGACTAATGAAAACTGAGGAAATATTTTGTCAACTGATCTGCTTGGTAAGAAATGTCAGAAATTCTTCGGAGAGAAAGAATATGAGTCATGAAATGACATAGAATTGGGAATCTCTATAAGGAAAGAAACAGCATTGGAAAAGAAATGGAGAATAAAAACTTCCATTTTTCTTGCTTGTTTATGAAGAGAGTTGCTACAGATAAAACCTAGAGGGTCACACATACTAAGCACATAATCTACCACTGGACTACAACCCTCGGTCTTATTTTATTTTATTTTTTCTTGAGACAGGGTCTCTCTTTTTTTGTAGTTCAGGCTGGCCCTGAGCTCAGCCTTAAACTCACAGCAATCCTCCTGCCTCTGCCTCCTGAGTGCTGGGATTACAGGCATAAGCCACCACGCCTGGCACTACAGGTTCGGAACCACTGAGCTAAATCCTTGGCTCTCTTTTCTTATTCTTAATTAAATTAACAGATGGCACTTTCTCCAAAATAACAGTAATAGTAATATATTTGATTATATATACTTATATGTTTGTTGATATATGTGTATGCTTACATTATCTATAGGTAAATGAATGACAGCATTGATATAAGAAGTAAGATGGAAGAAATAGTATTTTTCATTGTAAAGTACTTGCCCTGCCCATGGAAAAGTGTAGTGTTTGAAAGTTGATGCGGGTTCACCGTAAATATATATTGCAATATCTAGAGTAATCACTAAAGCAAGCTTTTTAAAATGTATCTTATGGCTGGGAATTTAGCTCAGTGATTCCAGCATCTGCCTGACAAGTGCAAGGTCTAGAGTTCAATCCCTGGTACCACATATCACAATGCTGGGCGTGGTGTAATCCAGCACTGAGGAGGCAGAGGCAGGAGGATTGCTGTGAATGCAAGGTTAGCCTGGGCTACATAGTGAGCTCAGGGCCAGCCTGAACTCCAAAGACCCTATCTCAAAAAACTTTAAAAAAGGGATCTTAAAGAAAATCTCTTCTTTTATTCTTGGCATATATTTCTCCGTGAGAAGATCTACAAACAAAATCACTTTCTTTGTGAAAACAAGAAGCAAACGGTTCTCTACTCTTGCATGGGCGCTGTGTTTTCCACCTGATTTACTCATAGATGTGATTTTTGTAGTTCTCCTGAACCTCTGTTTCCTCGTCAGTCTCTCTCTTCCTCACACTGCTGGTTGAGAAAAACAAGCTCCACAACTTCTGCAAAGTCCATCTGAGATGCTCCTCAGATGACTCAGTGGCCACGTTCACTGGTGAGACCGAGTCTCACTATGACTGACCAGCCTCTCCTTTTGACATCTTCAAGTAAAAGGAATGAGTGGCCATGTCGAAGTTTCCCTGCAGGTGGCTTCGTCTCAGCAACAACATCTTACCACGTCTATCACGGGCAACTGTTTTCTGAGAGAGCAGAACCTGAATCTGTTATGGTCAAGTGCTTCCCGCTGCTGAACTTTCCTTCTCAAAATAGCACAATGACACTGACTTCCCTTTGCGGGTGGGACTTTTATGAATTCTTTATTGGGTCCTGAAGAATAATACTTATTTCTTGTGTTTCAGATTTTCACAAGAAACACAGCCTTCCTTCTAAGGTGCTCTCATCACACCAGGTCTCTGCCTGACGCTGAGTGAAAACTGGGCAACACGGTGCGTTCCATCCAGACGAAGGTAACGAGAAAGCTGCTGCTTGAGTTCAGGTTACCAGGAGACCCAGGTTTCCGTGGTTTGAACATGATTTGTCCCTTCCACTTCATCTTCATTGGAAGGTACTAAGGGGGTGGAAATTAATCAGACTACTAGAAGTGTGGCCTTGGGCAGGTGATTAAGACTAGATAAGATACAAGATTGAGGGCTGGTAACTTTATAATAAGTGTGCCTGTGTGTCTCCGTGTGAGGCCTTGTACCCTCTGAATTCTGGCAGCTCCTCTGGACCGGAAGTGGGAGCCAAAATTAGTATCACTTCTTTATAATATGGCATTAGCAATGGAAAGCCAACTAAGACAGCCACTTAATCTTGCTAAATACCCTAAAGAACTTTGTATATTACTCAGGGTGGGTGTCAAAGCAGACCTGGTTCTTGCAGGCACTTAAGAAGGGGTTGAAGCTGATAATCCTTAGGCCAGGGAGATCTAGTAAAAGGTGAAGCTGCAGACAGGGACTGGATTTCAGGCATGATAAAAGGGCAGTCACTGACTACTTGTCTATGCTGTTGGGACTGGTTGGAAATCACAAGATAGCCTATGAGAGGAAAAACCAGAGTAATTTAATATTAACTGTAAAGTGAACAGCAGAGATGACTAAAATTCTTTAACATAAATTATTTATTTAAATTATTCTTTGAGGCAGGGTCTCATTTTGTAGTTTTAGCATCAATTATTTAATGTAAAAATTTTCAGGCCAACTTAGGCCATAGCACATCAAAAACAGTTGATGCATAAATTTATTTTAAAATTATATAATTAGCATTACTTTTTGACACCCAAAATCCCTAAATTTATAGGTAACTCATCTCTGATCCTATTGTCAAGTAGTGTGGCAGTAAATGTCCATGCCAACTGGTAAAGGAGTAATTGTTTTCACCACGTACAGCACTAACATATTTCCTCAGCTTGATATTTCACTTTTCTGTTTAACAGGTAAACCAATTTGCCAGGAAATTTGTTTCTTGGCCTGGGATATTTAAAAAAAGCAGCATTCTTTGAGAAGCATTTTGCACTGACTACAATATTACAGAGATGCCAAGACATAACTTCAGTAAGAACCATACTTACTCAGGTAAATTCAACTACTTTATGTTACCTGTGTAGCTCTTCAGCCATTCCACTCACACGATTGTTGAATTTCATGCTAAGTCAGAAGTTTATCTGACTCTTTCTAACATCTATGTAAAAGTTGGATGTCTGTGACAATGGGAATAACTGAGAGCATATTGAACTCTAAGAACTAAGCGTTTGGATAGTGCTCTACATCATTAGCATCCTGGCCATTAGCCATACATTATCCTGAGAACATACATGATAGTTAGAATAATTGGTATTGTAAGGCCAACTGTATATGTTTTAGCAAAGATTACCATTATTTTCTTAGGATTTTATTTAATATTAGGTCAATAGCATTATCTGTAAGAATGCTAGTTCATTCCTAAGCTTCAATTAAGATCTGAGCTTTGATCTTTCATAAAGAGTGTTGTCGTCCTCAACGCTGGGGTGGTACACAGCCAAGGATCAGGTTCGGAGGCCCGGACCAGGAGGGTGAGGCGCAGAGTCACCACGCAGACTCCGGGGAGTGGACTCTGGGGAGCGTTTCCAGAACTGCTCCACATTTAAAGCAAAACACAGTCACTTTTATAGTAAATAGTAGAGGGCATAAACATACAAATGGGGACGGTCGCAGATAGGTTGAAGCATGTAGATGTAGAAGAGGTAGTCTTGCTTTTGGCTGAGGTGAAGTCACCAAGAGGTGGAGTCACAATGAGGTGGAGTCACAATCAGCGAGCCTGGCTGAACTTAGTGAAAGCCTGGCTTTCACCTACAGAAGAGAATCTTACATTTAGATGACTTTGAAAATTCTAAAAGGATCTTTCATTATAAATGTTTTAAGATTTTTGTTTTTTCTTTTGATTATCTATATTTTCTAACCTATAAATGTTTAGAGAAAAACTCTCAGATCACTCATACACCTGTGATCTAGATTCAACAACATTTAATGTTGTTAAAATATTAATATTTTGCCATTCGTATTTTGTAAAAGTATTTGTATGTGTTTGCTGATCTTATTTTGCAATAAATCACAAACTTCTTGACACTTTTCCATAATTATTTGAGGGCACTTTCTACAAAGCTGAGCATTCAACAACAGAATCACAAAGTCAATAACACACTCATGAAAGTTAGCGATTTTATATCATCTAATACACAAAGTATACACAAATTGTTCTTCAAATATGTTTTGTATAATATGTCTTTTTTTAAAGTCAAGATTTAGATATTGTATTTTGTCACTTATTTCTTTAGGTTCCTTTAATGTAAAACAATGTTCTTTCCACCCACATCCCAACACACACATACATACACACACACACACACACACACACACACACTTTTCCTTCCTATGGCACTGATTTTGGAAATCATCCAGTCCATTTACTTTGTATAATATTCACATTTTAAATGAGCTGTTATCTCTTCACAGCATTATTTAACTTGTTAAACTCTCCTGTGTGTTTCTTGTGAACTGCGAGTTGAGTTCTTTAGATTCATCTTTGATCTGACAATCACCTATGTCAGTCGCCGCAGTGACAATCACCCTGTCAGTTTTCCTGTCACTGCATGTAAATAATATTTTGTCTTTTCCAGCAAACTGTCTGAGTTCATAAAATATATCTGTAAGTGAAGTGCGTTAAACTTCTTTCCTGTGCTTTGTTATGTCTTAGCAAAAATGCACATTCACTTACCAGGTGAGGCCATCACTTGTGTTCTCCCTTTTTGCATTTCTGTAGGTAACCTAAAAATCGATCATTTTAAAATGTGGAATAATATATTTAAAACTATTCTTTTTCCTGTCAGTGGGCCGTCTTTTAATCCTTAGGATTATCTTTTTTGTGTGATTGTGTTTTTTTCTTTGTTTGTTTTGTTTTGAGACAAGGTCTTGCTTTTGTAGTTCAGGCTAGTCCTGAGCTCAACCTTGACCTCACAGCAGTCCTCCCGCCTCTGCCTCCCAAGTGCTGGGATTACAGGCGTGAGCCACCATGCCCAGCATTGTGGTATGTGGTTAACTGG
The DNA here is from genome assembly GCA_004026965.1 of Petromus typicus. Lineage (NCBI taxonomy): Eukaryota > Metazoa > Chordata > Mammalia > Rodentia > Petromuridae > Petromus > Petromus typicus. The sequence goes on along the minus strand of PVIR01013034.1, from coordinate 22,059 downwards.
GATCGAACCCGGGCCCTTGTGCTTGCAAGGCAGGGACTGGAACCACTGAGCTAAGTCCCTGGCCCTGTGAATTTTTTTTTTTAAAGTAAATATATTCTTCTGTACTGGTTGGCAGTTAAAGTTTGAAACTATCCAGACAATGAGTTATATGCTTTTAGGATGATATATTTTAGGAATACATAAGAGTGAATGAAACTTATTAAATAAAGTAACTAAATTGTTTGGTTAATTCTTTCATGCCAACAAAATGTGAGAGAATTCTGTGTACTGTGTGCAGTGGGTGACAGAGACCGAGACAGGAAATAGTTTGCGAAATCACATGTGGCTCCTGGTCCCCACCCTAAGCGAGTGTGGGGTGGGACTTTAAACCAGTGGATTCAGCAGAGCATCGGACAAGTGGCACCTGGACAGAGAGTGGAACTGAGCAGAATAAGCTCAGAGCACAAGCCATGAAGCTATCTGGGGAACAGCAGTAAAGACCGAAGACTAAGACAGAAATAACAAAAAAAGGAAGCAAAGCTTATCTATGTAGAGGATGGGGCGTTGCAGGTTGGGTGGGGGAAGGAGAGAAAATGAGAATCAAGTCGTGTCACATTCTGGTACAAACTCTCAATGTTGAATGTGATGATGATGTGTAGTCATAATGTGCCAATAAAGATTTGAATTAAAAAAAATAAAAACTAAATTAGAAGAAAATATTCATAAGAACACAGGGCTGTCTCACTCCTCACTTGCTACAAGTTAAATAAACTTCAAAATGTTCCTATGAATTCATGCCTTTACAAAATTAAAAATGAATATTTCTTACAATGTACTTTTGGTGAATTTAATAAATTCAGCAAATTGATTATTAGAGAAATTGACCCTTTGTTAAACTGGCTTACAGGGAACTAATTTTCAATTAATTGACTTCGAGCCAATTACCAAGACATATTCTTGCTATAGAATATACATGTAATAAATATATATTGAAAGAATGATAGTTAACAAAAAGGATACATATGAAACAAAATGTCAAGGATTAAATTGATTAAAGTAATTTTGTTTCTAGGAGTTAAAAATTACTACAACCTAATTTGGGCTTGTAGCTGATATACTCTTCTGATATTTGAGAACCACCTGGAAACCATGTGTAGCCTTCTAATTTTTTTAAATTGATTGTATTGGTACATTTTATATACACATGTAATCACAATCCACATAAAATTATCCCTGCTCCAGTCCTCTTCCTGGTTCCTTCCTTTGCATAGCAGATTCCAGGAACTCTTTCCTCTCCACCCACCCACCCACCCATCCCCTCTAGCCCGTGAGATTCTGTTTCACACTATGGCATCATCCCCCTAACTGCTCATTCCCTTCTGAACTTGAAGTTTCAGAAAGTAGGCCCTTTTAGCTTAGGAATCCTGCTCCTCATTTCTGAAGAGAAATCATTGTATGAAATACTCCATATGGCACGGGTTAGAAGAACTATAGACCCCTTAACTAACCATCACCTAGCTCTCGTTCCTTTTTAAGTGGTAAATGAGTGGGTTTTTGAAGATCAGATTTGTGTGTGTGAGTTTTCCCCCATTATATGCACTAGTTTTAGCTGTGCGTGATTTGGTAAAATGAAAAAAAAATAGTTATTTGGATAAACTGAATTTACATTTGCACATATAAAGACAATTGTTACCATAATCAGCAAAGATGGATACCAACTTACAATAACCCCAGAAAATGGTCAAGGTTCTACCTTCTACCCACTCTTCATCCTTTTTCCTAACAGTGATTGCTGATCTAGGTCTATATTCATGCCCTGAAAAGGGACAAAGAAAGAATTCAGAGACTACAGTCACCTTGGCAAGGTGGACCCCTGATCCCTTCCCTGGAGATTCTGATAGTTTAGGTAGCTCTGGGCCTGAAGAATAAGGAAATCTGTCTCTCAAAATGGTTATTATCTACATGCTGCGTAGTCTAGACTTCTGAAGTAGTCAGTCGCTAATAGACAAGAAAGGGTGGTTAGGTCGTGGGATTGCAAAGGAAGCCTGACTGAATTTAGCAAGACACGGGAGCATGGAAAGGAAAATTTAAGATTTTAAATGCAAAGTGTTAGGAAGGAGTAACATGCTCCCATTCATCTTTTGTTCAGACATTATTCTACTATCCAGGAGATCAAAGACCATTCTACTGTAAAAAAGGCAAGGTGAAGGTACTTTGCTAGAATTTCAAAAAGCAAATGTTAGATACTCCCCTGAGGTTCTGCCTTTTGCATCTATTTTTTTTACAAAAAAATGGATTTTATTGGTACATTTTATATATACATCATGATTACATTCAACCCTGAGAGTTTGTACCAGTTCATGACACATCTTCTCATTTTTCCCTGTTCCCCTGCCCTCCCTACAACCCTCAACTCCTACAAATATAAGCTTTGTTCCCTTTTATTTCATCAATTTTTTCTTTCCCTTTCTTTACCTACTCTTACTCTTCTTTTCCCTTTTCCTTTGAACATTTTCTTCCTATTTCACAATGCCTATCATACATTTTGGAACTCATTTACACCTTCAGTTTCTCATACCAGAAAAATGATACAGTATTTACACATCTGTGTCCTATTTATTTCTCTTATGAGTATGTCCTCCATGTACGTCCATTTGAGTGTAAATAACTCAAATTTATGGCAAGGTAATATTCCATTTTATTTTATTTTTTTAAATCTTCTTTATCCAGTCTTCTGTTGGTGGGCATTTGGGTTGTTTCCAAGATTTAGCGATAACAAATTGAGCTGCTATAAACATGGGTGCACATATGTCAGTCTGATATGAATCTTTTAATTCTTTTGTGTATATACCTATCAGGGGAATAGAGGATCAAATGGGACCTCTAATCCTAGTTTTTCGAGGAATCTCTACACTTATCTCCATAATGGTTGCACCAGTCTACATTCCTACCAACAGTGGAGAAGGGTTCCTTCCTCCCACAGACCCACCAGCATTTGATGTTAGTTGATTTCATGATACAGCCATTCTTTCTGGAGTGAGATGAAGTCTCAGGCTTGTTTTCATCTAAATCTGTCAAATGGCCAACGATGTTGCACTTTTCCTCATATGTTTCTTAGCTGCCTTTTCTTCTTCCTCTGAAAAGTGTCTGTTCATTTCTGGCGCCCATTTTTGAATTAGGCCTTTAAATTGGGGGGGGGGGTGTCTGATTTTATTAATTTCTTTATATATTCTACACAGTAGCCCTTTGTCTGAGAAACAGCTGGTAATTTGTTTTCTCAACTTATAGGCTGTCTTTTCACTCTGTTGGTGGTCTCTCTTGCTGTGCAGAAGCTTTTTAATAAGATGAGATCCCAGTTGATGATTCCTCTTGCTAGTTACATGCTACATCTATTCCTAAGAGTGAGGTTTTGATCCGGTTTTAGTTGGTTTTTTTTTTTTTTTTTTTTTTGGTATATACTATAAAGCTCCAACTTCAGCTTTTAGCATGCAGATATAAATTTTGTGAAATGATTGTCATTACCCACTGGCAGGTCTTGGCATATTTGTCCCATTTTTTTTTTATCACATATACAAAGATTTTATTTCTGGACAACTCATTCTATTCTATTACACTATGTCTATCTTTCCTTCAGAATAATACTGTTTTAATTATCATAGCTTTGTAGTAACTTCTGAAACAGGGACATGACAGATAATCATTTTTATTGTTTTATGCAATTAATTTGGCTATTTTGGATGTTGTAAATTTTATTTTCAAACCTTTAAGGCTAAGAACTTTTAAAAACTAATATTTGTTTGCATTACATAACGATTACACTTATTGTGGGGAGCTGGTCCACATAACAGATCCTCACTGTTTTCTCTGCCCCTTTTCCTCTCCTTTCACTTTTCCTCCTCCCTCCATCTCTTGGTCTTCTTCTCTTTTGCAAAAGTTCTACCACCTTGTCTCCAATTATCTATTATTTATTTTACTCTTTATTCATACCTTTGGTTTCCTACCTAAGAGAAATCTGCAATATTTTAGTTTGTATGTCTGATTTATTTCACAACATTATGAATTTTAGAATGGATTTTTCTGGTTTTGCAAAAATTATTAAAATACTGACAGGGATCCATCAAATCTCTAGATTGTTTTGAGTAATACTAATGTCTTAACAATATGGAATCTTCCAATTCATGAACATAGGATTCCCCCCTTCCATTAAGGCCTTATTTAATATCTTTCAGTAACTCTTTGTATGTTTTAGTGTATAAATTTTTTACCTTGGTTAAAAATTATTCCTTTTGTGTCAAGGAGGCTGTTACTAAAATGAAATTATTTTCTCAATTTTTTTCTTTATTCATTGCTGATGTATAAAGTTGCAACTGATGTTTACGTACCGATTTTGTGATTTTGCCACTTTCCTGAGTTGTTCTATCAGGTCTGTTTTGTTTTTGTGTATGGAATCTTTAGAATTTTCTACGTATAAAATTGTATCATCAGTCAACAGGGATAATTTATTTCTTCCTTTCCAATTTGGAAGACTTTTATTCCTCCCCAACTAATTACTCTGGCCTGAATTCTAGTTAAGTTGAATAAAAGAAGCAAAGGCAGGCTTCCTCATCTTGTTCTTGACCTTGGAGAAAGAGCTTTCAGTCTTTCATCATTATGATTTTTAAACTACAGATTACTTATATTTGGCCTTTATTAGGTTTTATTTAGGTATTTGGTTTTATCTGGCCCTCGTGGGTTGAGAGTTTTTGTCATAAAACAGCGGGTGTTGAAATGTATCCAGTATTTTTCTTGTGCCAACTGACATGTTTCCTCCTTTATTTTTGTGATTTATTGCACTGATGGTTGTATTTTCATACATGGAACTACTCTTGCATTCTATGATTAAGTCCCAGTTAATGTTGGCTGATAATCCTTTTAATATGCTGTTGAATTTGGTTATCACTTAGTATGTTGTTGAGAATTTAGTATCAATATTCACAGGGTGTATTGATTGGTATGTATTGGTATTGGTTGGTAGTTTTCTTGTAATGTCTTGATTAGACTTTGTGTAAAGCTAGTAGGGCTGGCCTTACAGAATGAGTTAAGATGTATTCTCTTTCCTTCAGTGTTTTGGAAAAGTCCAGGAAGGACTGATATTAATGGCATCATTTTTCCTTAAATATTTGGTAAAATTCAACACTGAAGTAATCTGATAATGGACTTTTCTTTGTTAAAAGGTTTTTGATTAGTTATTTATGTACTAATTATAGATCTAGTTGTATTTTATTTTTGGCCCAGTCCTAGTTAAGTTATATGTTTTATAGGAATTTGTCCACTTTGAATATCTAATTTATAGTACATAATTGTTCAGTTATAGTTTCACAAAATGTTAATCAGCTGCCTTCTTTATTTCTAGTTTTATTTCAGTCTTCTCTCTTTATTAGTCATTCTGTTCTTTTGGGGTCATGGTGGTATATTCAGTGCCTACTAGTGTTACAAGTATCTACTAGGTGTGCTAAATAAATATTTGTGGGATGGATGAGTGAATAACAAATAGGGACTCAGGAGACTGTCAATTTTTCTGAAATTTTATACAAGTAATTATTTTGTAGTTTGCCTCAATAGCTACAGAATTTTGCAGCAGAAAAGATGGAGACACCGGAATTTTACAGTAAATTGAATTCCATTAAATGGCCTGAGACTACAAAGATGTAAAAAAATACATAGGAAAAGAACAGTGCAACATATTACCGCCTAATAGGTCCATATCTGGAGCCTGAACACTACTAGTCTCAGTTGAAACTTAGCAGCTTTTGTACATATCATAGTATCACATTGTATCTTGTTCTACGTTTACTCTCTCTCCCTCTGGGCAGTGACCTACTTGGTGCTAATACACATTTTTGTAGGAATAATGACAAATTTGTATAGTACTCCTTTAGTTTTATGGTATGTATTAACATATCACCTTGTAAATATCTAAAATCAGAAATAAGTGGCAATATTCTTTTTTCTTCTCCACTACAAGATCTACTTATGTCAGTAAATGCTAAGTTAAAAAGCAAAAGTAGAAGAGGAGAGAAGCCTGACATGGTTGAAGTCTTCTTTATCATGGTCTATGCTTATTCTGCTCAGTGGAATGGTATTTTATAATGGCACTCTGCCATGAGTGAATCCTACCATCATATTCAATTTCTCTTAGCTACTGCCTATCATGACAGCACTGCCTACCTTTAACAGGCATGCAAATGGGCATGGTGCCATAAACTCAGGAACTGAAAGAATCTTTCTTGAAAATAATATGATGTTGGTAGAGAAAAAAGGATAACTCTTCTCATGACTGCAAATACCAAAAAATTGAGGCAGGGGATTTAGCTCAGTGGTTCCAGTGCCTGCCTTGTGAGTGAAGGTTTCAGGTTTGATCCCTGGTAACCACGTACCACAGCCCCAGGAATGGTGGCTCAGGCCTGTAATCCCAGCACTTGGAAGGCAGAGGCAGAAGGATTGCTAAATTTGAGTCTGAGTTCAAGACCAGCCTGGACTACAAAGTGAGATCCTGTCTCAAAAATAAATAAATAAATAAAAAATAAAAAATAAAAAAACTCGAGGATACTTCACAGCCATAGGACGAATTGTTGTGACTGTATTGGTAAATGCAAAAAGACCTGGAGAAAAAATGCACTGGGTAGTGAAATTCTTGTAGGCTATTGGATATCAAGAGCCTATCAGTAAAATAGGGTAACATAAATACTTAACGGCAAGAAAAATAAAGCCCATGTTTTTCTACAGAAATTGAATGAATTTTTGAAACTTGAGAAGGTGTTAACAGTTTCAAAAATATGAATTCTTTGGGTTTTGCATTTCCACTGTGCAAAAATGGGGTGGGATATTTCAAACATTCTGTCAAATAATCTACGCATAAATTGAGGAGAATTATTCCCCTGAAAGAGTTGCTTTATATTAAAAAAAACAGTATCCAGTTTAAAAAATAAACTTATTACCTTTACATGATTTTCATGCTTTAATTAATTTTTCAAGTTAAATTAATTTTAATCAAACGCTGTGAATGGCCCAATCATGCTATGTCCTCAAAATATGGTGATGATTTCAGGGCAGTGTAATAAAAGTGATCATCATGAAAGTACATGTATTTGTATTTAGAATGAACTATTGAAGCCTTCACATCTTGTCATGACCACACAACTCCTTTTCCACCCTTGTTTCATGGTCCCAAAGTGTTGCTCATTTGAGGAACACTTTTGAAAAGCAGAACTTTGGCAACTGTATTTTTACAAAGTATCCTGAAACACTGTAAAATTGAATTTAAAAATTTTTAACTGCATAGCTTCTCCACTGGACGTCTGCAGTGTTGGAAGCATTCAGGCAATGAAAATTTAAAGAAAATCACCAAAGATGAGGTGATTTGGTCTAAAATAGCTTAGGAAAAATATGTCTTCAAGAGAATCACATAGAAATCTAGACTTGACATGAATCTTACAGATCATGTAATTGGAAAATCATTATGGAAATCCATGGTAAGGTTAGAAAACACTTTTCACTCTATACTTTTAATATATTCCAGAAAGTTATTATTTCTATCCTGCTTACTGAGAGCTGGGAAAATATTGTAAATCTACATTTTTGGCATTATCATGATGTTATTCAAATACAATGCACATTAATTAGAATCATTTTTGAGACAAATTCTATTACAGATATATAATGGATTTTTTTGGAGCTTCATTCTTTAGAAAATACACTTTTGTTAGTATTTTCTAGTTGAGCAAATTTTTCTATGGAGCTTACGCTAGGCAATTTTCTGTGCTACAATGCTTTTGAATATACATGCTAGAAGAGAGATAAGGATTAATTCCAACTGTTGTTTGTCAATATTCCACCTGAAATGTTATTCAGTTCTCTAGCTTTCAAAAGTTACTGTTAACATTTTAAAATATCATCATAATTAAGCCTGAATTTGTTGTATTTTTTTTGTTTGATTTTGGTTTTTTGAGACAGCATCTCACTTTGTAGTTCAGGCTGACCCTGACCTCACTATGTAGCCCAGGCTAACCTCAAACTCACAGCAATCCTCCTGTCTCTGCCGCCTGAGTGCTGGGATTACAGGTGTGAGCCACCAAGCCCAGCACTGTGGTATGTGGTACTGATTGTTAATGGTGTGAGTCTCTACTCCCCAGCATTGTTGTATGTGGTTACCAGGGATTGAACCAGGGACTTTGCTCTTGCAGGGCAGGCGCCAGAACCATTGAGCTAAATCGTCGGCCCCTGTTGTACTTATGTAAAGTAATATTAATCTGCTGATCTACATTTAAGTTTTAAACAACCTACCTTTGTTTGTGTGATGGCAACATAGTTATACATTCTTATAGGGATATGCTAGTGTTTTATTCTGATTGTTTTTCCTAAGTTAATTATCTATAATATTATAGACCTTTTATAAATGTTTTATGTTTATAACATTTTCATTTGTTATTAAATTAAGATCTTATGCTAAATAAAACAAAAGTACTCTAAAAGGTATGCTTTGAACTTAACCACATATGCAACAGTAACATGTAAATTTTGACATGTAAATAATAAAATACAGCCCTATTCATTTAAATAGTTAGAATAAAGGCATGACTGGTAAGGCAACTGCTTTGTGTGTAGTCCCACAGATGGTGGTATTATACTCTTTCCTTCATCATTCTAGTAGTTTACCACTGTTTTGGTGTGTGATAGTTGGCTGACTGAAAAATTACAACAAATGAAAAGAACTTGTGTTCTTTCTTTAAACTTTTCTTAAAGTTTATTTTTATATTTAATTTTTTTTTTGGACAGGGTCTTACTTTTGTAGTTCAGGCTGGCTCTGAGCTCACTGGATAGCCCAGACCAGCCTTGAACTTGCAGCATCCCTCCTGGTACCTGGTTACCGGGATCTTGCACTCAAACTTGGGATCTTTTGCTTGCAAGGCAGACACTGGTACCACTGAGCTAAATCCCTTGCCCTATACTTGGAAGCTTGAGGTCCACTCAATTTGCTCATAGGCGCACCATCATCATTATTAAATATTCATGGCATGGCACTGTCATCACATTTTATAATACACTATTTTAATTTGCCTTCATTTTATATATCCATATTGTCATTTATAGTTGTTTTATACAGTCAGTGGGTGGTTGTTTACCAGTTTTGTTCCTGTTTACATTTCAGATCTTCTGAGTTCAAAATTCTTTAAATAAGAGTTCACTGGGGTATTTTTTGGTTTTGGCTGAAAATATTCTTTTCCCTTAAAGTTTATCCTACTGTCTTCAGCTTCACCAGTCTGTTGTCATGAGGTAAACTGTCATTTTGTTCAATATAGGAAATGGGTCATTTCAAATATCTTTTTAAGATTGTTAATTCTTCTGTAATTTTTCTTCAATATATCCTAATGACACATTGATATATTTATTTATACGCATAAAATTCATTATACCTCCTAACTGTAAGTTAGCTGTTGTTTAAACATTTTCTTCCAAGTGTAGTCTTACTTCTAGAACTCCAAGTGAATTTTAGATTTTTTCCTTCTAGCCTCTATTACTTTAATCCCTCCTTTTGTGTCTTATTTACTTGATATTCTTGCACTGCAGATTTTGTTTATAATTTTTATTAAGGTGTGTTCAATGTGCTCTTTACTTACCAATGACTTTCTAGATTTGAAGATTTCTAACATCAGAATGCATGTTAGAATCAAAGTTTGCAATTATAATTGGCTGGGTTTTTTAAAAGATATACATGAAAATACTTCCTATACTACACAGTGTTTGAAGCTAGAATTATGTCTAAAATCCAACAAAGAAGCTGGGTTTGATGGTAGATGTCTGTAATTCCACGCTTCAGAGGCTAAGACAGTAGAATGACTCCAAGTTCAAGGCCAGCGTGGACTACATATTGAATTCAAGAGCAGACTGAACTCCATAGTGAAACTGTCTCAAAAAATCAATCAAATCTAGTAATATGCTATTAACCACTAGCCAAAATATTAAGCTGAGACAATGCCATGTTGCTTGCAACTTTTAAGTGGCTGCATACCACTACAATAGCAACATACATATCCCTTATTGTGAACAGGACCCATTCTGGGAATTTTAATTATATCAGTTCTTACAGTACCCCTTTTAGATAAGTTAGGGCTATTAGCTTCATTGTTATGATCATTGATAAGGACAACAAAAGCAGCAAATTGAAACTGAGTACTATCTTATTCAGTAGATAGATGATTGGATGTTTCTCTTAAATGTTTTTATTTGCTGGTAAGCAAATAAGTGATATTCTAGATAAAGCATTTAATGAAAACATGCTAATTATTAGTATCTGCCAAAAAAGAAAAATGGGATCTATTTGCAGGTCAAACAGCCATATGATTTTCCTAATTAAAGCCCTCAAGGAGGCAGAACACTGCCCACAAAGATGTTTGTGTCCTAATTCTTGGAACCCCAAAACATTATTACCTAAAACACCAACGAGACTTTGCTTATGTGATTAGGGAAACAGGCCTGGTAATGATAAGATTACTCTCGACTATTCACCTAAGCTTTTAAAAATCAAAACAATCTTTCCATTCTGCAATTAATTATGGTAGGGAAGGTTCACAGCAGTAATACCACAGGTTTCTGAAAAAGACAGTCACAGGCCAGGGATGTAGACAGAAGCTGGAAAGGATAAAAAATAAAAAGGAATCCTTTATAAAGGAGCTCAGACCTTTGACACTGGTTTTTAATTTAAGACCTGTACAGGACTTCCGATCTATGCTAGGGTTGCCCGTGACACGTCTGGGCTGTTTTAAATCAGATTTAAAAAAAAAGTTTGTAGCAACTGGTTACAGGACCAACAGGAAACTATTACTCGGTCAATAAGATCCAATAGAAAGAAGCAGACAAGCTAGCACGTGCTCTGTCTGCAGCGTCCAGGAGTGCCTCCTTCGCGAGTGGCTGGCATCCTGCTCCCCCGTGGCTTGGTTCAACAACTGCATCACGCACACCACTGGGCTGCGGCGGGAGGCGGGAAACGCTCTGGATTTTAACGGTGTTTTCCGTCTGCCTGTACCGGCTGCAAGCGCTGCCTCGATTCTACTCTGCGAAACTGCTGCTGATTTACTAGAAGTATGCGACCTAGCAAAGCGCGCTCTGGGAGAGTACTGTCCATCTCGTACCCAGGCTGCGGCGACGACACGAAGCCTGGCGCTAACTCACAGTCTGAGAACCAACTCAGTTCCCGCCGGACCTCCCGCAAGTCTCTCTGCAGCTGCCGGAGGCTGCAAACCGCACGAGAGTTCTCGATCTCGCGAGGCCTCCATTATGCGCCCGCAGGTGGAGCTCGCGGGAAGATCGCTCTGCCCAATTTAACCCCGATTCTCATCTCGCGAGATCCAGCACCAAACAGACCTCATTCTCGCAGGATTTTCTGAGCTCCGGTCTGGGTGGGAAGTGATCAGGGCGGTGGACTGTGGCTGAACTCCGAAAGGAAAGTCTAAGTGTCGCGGTGTCCGCCTTTGGGCCTCTGTAGGTGGCGGCGGCCAGGCCCCAAACGACAGAGTGGTGTCCCCGGCCCTGGCACCTTGTCCCCTTCCCCCCATCTGCTGGCGCCCCGGGTTTCGGTGCCATGCTGGCCGAGGCCGCCGACCCCAGATTGGATGGAGTCCCCTGCAGCCCCAGTCCCCGGTGCGGATGCCGCCGGCTCAGGTATGAGCTCCGAGCTCGCCTCCTGCCCGACCCTGCGAGTCCTGACCGCCCTCGAGTGAGGACTCTTGAGTGACAGCAGCGGGTCGCGACCCCTTTCCTGGCTGGGTCGGACTGCCCCTGGGGCGAGGGCTTTCTGCGACCTGCTGAGCAGCTTCGAGCTGTTTCCTGGCTGTAAAGCTGAGTTCTTGTGACTATCCAATGATTTGGGACGTGTGCAAAAGCATTTGTGGACTTCAGCAGTGATCCCCAGCGAGCGTTCAGTAAATGATAGGTATTTTTATGCTTTATTCTCGTAGGCGCCAGTTATTAGTGAATGAACGAAGGTTGTGTTACTTTGATTGCACAAAGAGCTTAACACATGATTATTGAGACAGGAATTTATATTCTCCCTCTGCTGGGAGATATATCCAAACAATATCTAGGGTGTCTTCTTGCCCACAAAATTAGCTTCCATCAATAATGTTTATATATCAAGGCTGCCAAGTATTGAGCGTCTGTGCTCGTCAGTATACTGATTTTTTACTTGCTTTTCCTTTGAGAACAGTGTCTATCACTTTAAATAGGAGGTAAAACTGGAGGTAAATCTCAGAAAATGTAGTGATAAGATTAAACTTCTAGAGCAAGGAATTGATGACTTAATCCTAGGGCCACAGATATAACTACTTAGAGCATTTTGGCAGGTAAAAACAGATGAAACTGCTGGTACAGATTTTGGGATGCTATTTCCTAAGTTAAATTTAGTGAAACTGCCACTTTCGTACTTAGAGCAAAGTGCTGGTCAAAGGGACTGGAGGTGGGTACGTGCTTTCCATGTTTGAAGAAAAAGAGGGCAATCCGGAATGAAAAAGGGGAGAGGGCCAAGATCCAGAGGACAGTACCACTACCTTCATCAGGCCCACAGGAAGTCCTTATTTAAACAGTTCCTTTCAGTGTTTGGCTACGAGCCCAAACTTAATTGGATTTATCCAAACTCAAGAACCAACAAGATACCCGGGAATAGTTTTGTATGCCTTCGGGTTTTCTGCACATGCTGTACAGCCAGAAACACTCTCCTTCCATTTTAAATTGTTTCCCCATATTTCTCATAACATTGTGTTCTATCCTCCCAAAGCATTTTTTACAATTACATAGGTTTATGTACTTTTTAGTATGTCTCTCTCACTTGGTATCAAGAATGTATTTTTGTTAAAAAAATTTATTACAAATTTATCGAGTGTCTGCTGTATTAGTGCTAGCAGGCTTAACGTTTTGAACAATACTGATGGAAGACACAGACATAAGCAAATAGACATGATAGTTTAGACAAGTGCCATAAAGATAATAATATGCTAAGATAGAGAGTAATAGGATAACTTTAAATAAGATGGAGTAGAAGCAGAAATGAATTAGGAATAATTTGGGAGAAAGCTAATGGCAACATGTGTTAGGGCAAAAGTCATCAAACTTGCCTATGGCCAGTGTAGCCTGATGCTTCTTTTTTTTTGTAAATAAAATTGTATGGGAACACAGCCATGCTCACTTGTTTATATTTTGTCTATGGCTACTTTTGCTTTGCAAGGGCTAGAGAATATATGCCTTGCAAAATCTCAGTTAGCAAATAGCTAATATCTTCATTTTTTGCAGACAAGTTTGCCAGCCTTTGCTTTAGAGAGGGTGCATACTTGAAGGAAGTAATACATTGTTGAAGGAGAACCAAAAGGATATTCTGATGGATTGGATGTAGGAATGATATAAAAAGATTAAAGACTAACTAGTTTTCCACCTTGAAAAGCTGGCTGCAAGTGATCCCAGCTAATGAAATACAGATAGACTAGTCATTTATATTATGTTTTCTTTATGCTCACGTTATGGTCTGATATCTGGTGAGTAGTTGGTGATTGAATTATATATGTTGAAAAAGTAGTGACTTAAGTAATTAAAACGAGAAGACATTTACTGGACAGGCAAACATGTAAAGCAAAGCGTTAAGAATTTCTGGAGGGATAATTTCAAGATTTTAGTACAAATAGGATTGTTATGAATATATAGCATATTGATCTATATGTAGGTCAGCGTGTTAAGTTTGCATTTAAACCCTGTCCTTTGTAAAACAGTTCTCAAAAAACAGTTAGGATACCAAGATTAGATTAGGAGAACAGATTTTTTTTTTCCTGAGTACTTGACAATTGTTGTAGTAAAGTAACCTCTCTCCAAAGAACTTTTGGGGAACTACTAATGAGAAATAGAGTGAAGTTATCCTTGCTTAATACAATATAAGCTCGGGGAATTAGCTCAAGTGGTTCTGTGCCTACCTTGCAAGCACAGAGGGCCCAAGTTAGATCCTTGGTACTGCAAAATAAATAAGTAAATAAATAAAAATTATATATTGTAATCATGAAAAATCTAATTTGAGACCACCCCAGAAAACCCTGGAAAACTACTAATGGTCATCTGTTCTCACTGAAAAATTATATAAGAAAAGTAAATCCTAATATTTGTACATTGTAGCCATGTGATGCTTAGATTTTTGCCAGAAGAAATTCCATTTGGAGAGTTATTTTTACTTATCTGCTTCTGTTTGGTACCTTTTAATTCTTACTAATGTTATCTTCTGTAGAGACCTCCTCTCCATTTTCATAGTACTGTGTCTTTGGAATAAAAGTAAAATATATGACTGTATAGGTAACCACAGAGTGAGTGCATAGAGAGATCAGACTGTTCAGAGAATTATAAGATCCTCAGAAGATATTAGAAATCATCTCTTAAAAATCAGCCATTCAAATCCTAGGAGAGAAAAAGCTGCAATATCATTCTGTAGTGAATTAGAAGTTTTCTTGTCTGGTTGTATACCAGTGGAGGCAGTGGTTTAAAAGCAGCAATATTGTTCTGGTGTTTGGCTTCTAGCTAATACCTCTCTTCAGGGAAAGGAGATAGAATAATTTTTGAAAAGCAGGCAAATCACAGAAACATTGCTACCCAGAGGATATTAGGTTACTCATTACCAAGTCTTACTCAGGCTTAGTCTACTGTATTATGAACAATATATGTGTAATATTCTGAGTCATTAGAAATATCTTAATCAGAAGTTTTCAACTCTGTGCATGAGATTCATATGTGAATTAAACAGTAACAACCAGACTAATAAAATCAGGTGCCCATGCACATATCCACTAACTCAGAATCATCAGTAGTGGCTTTTAAAACTCCAGGAGATTATGACACACACCTGGGTAAGAACCATAATGAAAATGTTAGGTAAGCCTTGTTCTATACCAGATCATCTGATAATGTATTTTAGAAAAATATACCCATTATATATATTTTGCTTTGTTTTAGTTCTTTCGCAAAGGTATTTATGTGATACATTTTTTTTCCCTCTCAGCAGTGATAAAGTCAGTGGCACTTTATAAGCTAGATTTGAAAATTATATATATATTTTTTTGTTGTAGACACATGGCATCCAGGAGAAAGATGTCTTGCTCCTTCTCCAGATAATGAAAAACTTTGTGAAGCCAGCATAAAATCTATCACAGTGGATGAAACTGGGAAATCATTTGCAGTTGTCTTATATTCAGATTTGCAAGAAAGGAAAATACCACTTAAAAGACTTCAAGAAGTAAGATCCATTAAAGCTGGCCCCAGGAATTTTATATTTGGTGATGAAGATTTGGAAAAGCCGTATTTCCCGGACAGAAAATTTCCTTCATCTGCTAATGCTTTTAAATTATCTGAAGATGGAGACTCTATTCCATATACTATTAATAGGTATTTGAGAGACTACCAGCGAGAAGGAGCCCAGTTTCTGTACAGTCACTACATTCAAGGAAGAGGTTGTATTCTTGGTGATGATATGGGACTTGGAAAAACAGTACAGGTATTTTTTAAAATTACTTTAAAATGTATTAAGAACATTATATTATGTGTAGTATGGATACCATAAACAAATCTCTATTTGTACTGTCAACTCTTATGATAGATATTTTGTATGCATCCACATGTTTTTGTTTCACAAACTAGACAGTAAAGTCTCAAAGTTGACTGTAGTGTTTATTATTTTATCCTCAACACTTAATACCTATGAAATATTCAAAAGTAATGTTTTGATAGAATTTGCCTTTGGTAATAGTCGCACAAGACAGCAGTTGTATTTGAAGTGAACTTTAAGAATGTCCTATATAGGGCCAGGGATTTAGCTCAGTGGTTCCGGTGTCTGCCTTGCAAGTGCGAGGTCCCAAGTTCCGTCCTTGGTAACCACATACTACAATGCCATTTGTGGTGGCTCATGCTTGTAATTGCAGCTCTCAGGAGGCAGAGACAGGGGAATTGCTCTGAGTTCAAGGCTTGCCTGGGCAAGCCTGAACTACAAAAGTGAAACTTTTATCTAAAAAAAAAAAGATATCCTATATAGCATGATTAAATTAATTTCCTGCCAGCCTTTGTGTACAGTGTTTTGAGTTTATCTATTAGAAGTCTTCTAATCTGGAATCCCTGATTACTAGTTTTATTGCCAGACTTTTGGAGGTCAATCCATCCTCTGCAGTGAGGGCTAAGAAAAAGACAGTAGAGACTTGTGTAGTTTCAAAGAACTCCCCTCACCAGTCAGTGCCTGAAGTGCAAAGACAAAGAGACTCTGAACTTGCTACTGTTTACTGGCTTCCTAGGGAGTTTCAGGTGGCTTAGACGCTGAAGTAATCCTGTGATGGTGAGGCTCTTGATGAGCTTGTCTTGATGAAGATGGTGAGATGAGCACAGTGTCCTCACAGTGTAGGTGGGATGAAGTCAGCTGATAAGGAATGTGTCCCTCCCTAGGTGCAAACCATTCTCTGTATTATTGCTTGGCTCTCGAACCAGGATGTCTTCAACTGATGTAAGCTCCTTGAGTGTCCCAGCATCACGGGACTAAGAAAGCCTCGCCCCTAATTATAATTTAATTATAAAATGATGTTTTGTCTAAAATTGTGAAAAATGATTCACAACAGTAGACTTTAGAGTAGCCTCCTGATTCCCTAAAATGTTTACTAGAGTTTGTATTCTTGTGTACCTTTATGCAGAGATTATTTGTATTAGTTATCTGTTGCTATGAAACAAATTACCAATGAAATTAGCAAATTTTTAAGGGTCTTTTTTAGACAAGGTTTTGCCTTGTAGTTGAGGCTGACCCTGAACTCACTGTGTATCCCAGGCTAGCCTCAAACTCTTGGCAATCCTTCTGTCTCTGCCTCCCTAGTGCTGGGATCCCGCCCCAATTAGCATTTTAAAGCAGTACATGTTTATTACCTCCCAGTTTCTGTGGATCAGAAACCCAGGGACAGCTCAGCTGAGTCTTCAACTCTGGCTCCCACAAGGCTACAGTCCCCTGTACAGATGGACTAGAGAAGTCCAGCCTTTACTAGCCCACGTTGGCACTGGTAGGGCCAAGATCTCCCTTGCTTCCTTTCCTCATGGGCTTCCTGGAATATCTGGTAACATAGCAGAGTGTTTCAGTAGGGAGAGGAAATAGGCCAAGAGAGTGTTAGTGAGGAGGAAGTCACGTGATCTTGTAACCCCAGAAAAGATATCTCCTCTATTTGCTGTTTTCTATTCAGTAGAAGGATAGTGGTAGGTACAGCCAACATAAGCTTGTGAATATTGAGAGGTGGGCTTATGGGGAGATGTATTAGAAGCAGCCTGCTGTGGATCCTTAACCTTCTTTAGTTGTTCAAAGAAGATGTCCACTGCCTCCGTTACTTTGGGCTTGAAATGAAACAGAATAGTGTAGTCGATCCAGAATGTGGTGGAGTGTGCTTACCCTCTGGCAGCCTGGAAGCAAAGAGGGAAGAGCAAGAAAGGAGGGGACTAGACACAAGATACAGTCTCCAAGTGTGTGCTTCTAGTATCCACTCATTGTTAATTAGTACATTGTTAATTCATCTGTGAATTGATTATCAATAACCTTCCAAAAGCCCAACATTTGAATACATGAGCCTTTTGAGGAACATATTACATCCAACTCATAATACTAGGCAACGCTAGTGGTCTAAAGTCTATCCATGGGAGGTATTAAATAATCGTTCCTGGAATGAATGATTTTTTTTTCTTTTTTTGTTAAGGAGAGTAGATGGTGAGAATAAAGAAAGGAGCTTTCAGGAAATTACCATCTGTCACCAAGATATGTGGAAGAGTTCTGAAGAAAAATAAATAGAGCCCTGCTGTGGCCATTTTTACACAAACCTTTACTGTTTTTACAAATGTTAGAATGTTCTTAACTTCTTTAGCCAATCCCTGTTTACCTTCAAAATTCAGGAACTAGAAGATACTCTGAAAGGGACTTGGTGTTGGGGAGCCATCGCCCCAGGTAAATCGGAGTTCAAATTTTTGTGTATAGTTAGCCTCAAATTTGAAGCTGATCTTTCAGGCTGAAGCTTATGTTTACAAATACATTCCCTTTATTTTCCATTTTATAGGATTATCTTTAAAGTGGGTGATTTACTCCACAGATTCATGTTACTTAACATGAGGAGCTTAGTTTTAGAAGGCTTTCAGTTGTTAGTTTATGCTCTGAATATGCTCTAAAAGTCTTGAAGGGATTGTCTTCTGAGGATTAGGAAGTAGTTACTGGGCTAGTTTTGATACTAGACTGGATTTGTCTAATCTTAAGGATTTGCCTCTTTGATTATTGTTACTATAAGAATAATTTCTTCATAAATAGCTAGGGTGGGACCCATTTAAAGTAAAGAATCTACTATAGGTGTAATGACAAAGTCAGTTGAAATGTGAAAATGAGTGATGAGTTCATAAGAATTTTAAATGGTATAGAAATACCAAAAACTGTTGGCATTAAGTGTTTTAACTAAATAGTTTCATCTTTTCTTTTTTCCTTTTTTTCTGATTTTGTTTTTAAAGTTATCTTCTTATATTCTAACTTGGTCATACTATGAAACTGCACCCTTGTTAATATTTTGAGATGGAATTTCACTGCATTTCCTAGTCTAGTTTCAAACTCTTGGGCTTAAGTGGTCTTCTTGCTTCTGCCTTACATTTCTTGGGACTACAAGTTTCTGGATTTGTTTGTTTCTAAAGCTTGTCTTATATACCCATTTCCTTCTCTTACTTAAAATTTAAAGGAAACTAAATGTCTTGTATTTTACAAGGGTGAAGTTTTAAAAATATCCACTTGATATAGTGACATAGAAATTATTGATACCATGAGCAAGAGCCATTTTGTTGGAGTTGCGGGAGTACAAGCCAGAACAGAGTAGGTGGAGCACGGACAGGAGAAGTATACATGCTTCTTAAGAAATTTGGCTTTGGGTGCCGGGGTTTTAGCTCAGTGGTTCCAGCCCCTTTCTTGCAAGCGCGATCCCCGGTAACCACATACCATACTAGGTGTGGAGACTCACGCCCAGCAGCAACCAGTACCACATACCACAGTGCCGGGCGTGGTGGCTCACTCCTGTAATCCCAGCACTCGGGAGGCAGAGGCAGGAGGATTGCTGTGATGTGAGTTTGAGGCTGAGCTCAGGGCCAGCCTGAACCACAAAGCGAGACCCTGTCTCAAAAAAAAAAAAAAAATGTGGCTTTGAAAGGAAACAAAAATGACACAGTAGTATCTGAAGAGGTATGGGATTTTTAGAGAGTTTCTTTTTGGCTTGTTCTCAGATAGGAGAGACTTCAGTGTATTTTAAGTGAATTGGAAGGCTCTAGTTAAGAAAGAATAGTTGAATATACAACATGTAAATATATGCACACATGTATATATGTATTCTTCATAAGTGCATATTGTGGACATGTATAAATATGCAAAATAAAGTCACAAGGTAAATACTGTCTTATAAACAGATTTTTTTTATTTTGTAAAAGGTAATAAACAGATTTCTCCCAACATCTAATTGTGAAACTTTTCAAATATGATAGAAGAACTGAAAGAATTGTCTGATGAAAATCCATAAACCCACTGCTTAAGTTTTGTTCACATTTCATCATATATGTTTTTTTTTTAAATCCCTGTCTGTCTGCCAGTCCGTCATGCCAGTCCGTCATGCTACATTTTAAAGTAGCAGACATTATTTTATTCCCTTTTATTTACCTAGAGTTCAATATTGATTTGTAATGCTTTTTTACTTTGAAATAAATTATACAATAAAATGCATATGTTTAATTATGTACATCACACCATGTATTTTGACAAATGAACTCTTTTAACATATAGTGTATCATCATTAATCTAGAAAATGTCTTTATTTCCTAGTTCTGCCATCATGCCCAAGAGACAACATCTGTTCTGTTTCTCCTTAATATAATAGATTAGTTTTGCTTTATTCCTTTAAGTGGGTTATTCACTTGCACCCTTGCATAAGACTTATTTCACTGAACACCATAATTGTGAGATTCATCTGAGTTGTTGAGTACATACTTTTCTTTTTATTACAGAGTGGTATACCATGGTATAGAAACTCCACTTTATTAACCTTCCATCTAATGAACACTTGAGGTGTTGTAAATTTTAGCTATTATAAATACAAATGTTACAAATTTTGTATTCATTTCTGTTAAGTAAATAATTAGAAATGGAATTACTTGGTATTAGGCATTGAACTCTTGGTACTATAAGATAAGCCTTTTGATAAGCCTTTTCCCAAAGTGTTTGTAGCATTCCTCATTCCCACCAAGCAATGTGTGAGGAGTGTAGTTGCTGCCTATCCTTGCCAAGGTTTGCTTTGTCAGTCTTTTTAATCTAGGCAATTTTATTTGAGTCTTTATTTACATGGGGCGTTGTCATGATGGAAGGTGAAACTGTTTCCCAATTTTTCAGGCTGTTTCTATGTACATTATTTATTAAAAGTTCTAATAGTCCTTTTTAGTATTCAGTATTCACCAGTGTTCTTCGATGCAAACTCAGCTCACACAGTTTCATCCTGTAAACACATAATATCACTTTGGTGTTGGATCTGGACTGACATATTTTTTCACACAAGAAAAGGATTCTTTTTGTTGTAAGCCTGAATCTTGAGCTCAGGATCATAACAGAGACCCGAGTTTCTTCTTCCGTAATGACATTTCTTAAAAAGCTGGAACCGGAGGGGCAGTTCTTTTTAAAGAACACACAACTCTGGGGAGATGTGTGATTTGTGATCTGTGATTTATGGCACACTTGAAAACATTTTCCCTCAAGCATATCTCACAACTGAGTGACTGCACTAACCAAGTCTGCTTTTCTCGCACACTCTTGCTAAGGTTGAGCATCACTTTCTTGTATTGAAGATCCCATTGAATGGCACTTGTGAGCAGCATTCTCCATATTTTTTTATCACCCTCTGTATATTTTAGATAATACATAATCAAAGATGTCTTTACTTAAGGTTTGCATTTTTAAAAGATACAATAAACTTGAATGTGGTTCAAGCCTAATAGAAATAGAGTTGTTGATAATGAAAGCTTCCTCAGATTATTTTCAGTACCATTTTTTGGATGATGTGAGCTTTATTAGATTCAAAGGTATCCTAAAATTTGAGAGTTCTTTGCATCACTTCATGGTGTTCACTCAGGAATAAAGAATACAGAAAAGAATGATACTGGGTTTCTTTTTCTTTTCTTTTCTTTTTTTTTTTTTTTTTTGAGGCAGGGTCTTGCTTTGTAGTTCAGGCTGGTCCTGAACTCAGCAGTCCTCCTGCCTCTGCCTCCCGAGTGCTGGGATTATAGGCGTGAGCCACCACGCCCGGCACTGTGGTATGTGGTACTGATTATTGGTGGGCATGAGTCTCCACACCCAGCATTGTTGTATGGGGTTACTGGGGATCAACCTGGGCCTTTGCACTTGCAAGGTAGGCACCGAACCTTTGAGCTGAATCCCCAGCCCTTGAGTTTTTTTTTTAATCATAGAGAAATTAATTAGCTCCCATAATCCTAAACCCTTTAAAGTAGAAGCAAAATGTCCTAGGATTTTAAAGATAAAATTGTGTTTCTTATGACCCAATAGTGCATATTTTAAGATATGAAGAAAGCTTTGTAAGGAGAAATGCACTAGTCCTTTCAAAACAGCGTTTTTTGGGCCGGGGATATACCTCAGTGGTTCCAGCGCCTGTTTTGCAAGCGCAAGGACCCAGGTTTGATCCCCCGGTAACCACATACAATACTGGGTTTGGAGACTCACTCCAGCAGCAACCAGTATGGCATACCACAGTGCCGGGCGTGGTGGCTCACGCCTGTAATCCCAGCACTCGGGAGGCAGAGGCAGGAGGATTGCTATGATGTGAGTTTGAGGCTGAGCTCAGGGCCAGCCTGGACTACAAAGCAAGACCCTGTTTCAAAAACAAAAAAACAACAACATAAAAACAAACAAACAAAAAAACCCCAAAAATGCTGGTTTTTGGGAAACTAAAAATCATGATACTTTTGTACTTTTTTTTTTTTTTTTTTTTTTTTTTT
>PVIR01013033.1:0-43205 GCA_004026965.1 Petromus typicus | reverse complement strand
TCAGTGACGCAGACTCGGTGCTGCAGTCGCCGTTTCCCGAGCCGCCCGCTGCTAAACTCAGTCCCTGGGTGCTCTTACGGCGTGGGCCTGGAGGCCAGTAAGCTCCAAACCCGGTGCAGATTCAGTGGCACAGTCGCCGTTTCCCGAGCCGCCCGCTGCTAACCTCAGTCCCTGGGTGCTCCTCCGGCGTGGGCCTTCTACATCCTTTATTGTATTTAACTGGTGTCCATTGGCACTATGCTTGTTTTCATTCCAGTACCATCCTTTTTTAAAAATTATAGCTTTGTAGTATATCTTAAAGTCCAGGATTATAATATTTCTTGCTTTGATTCTTGTTCATCAGGTTAGCTTTGGCTATTCTGGGCCTCTTCTGGTTCCATATGAATTTTAGTGTTGGTTTTTCTAGTTTTATGAAAAGTACTGATATTTTTTAATGGAATTGGTTTAAGTCTATATGCGATTTTTTTCTAATATGACCATGTTGACACTATTGACTCTACCTATGCAAAATGGGATATCAATCCATTTGTTATTACTACATGTTTTTTAGGAAATATTTCCATCCCTTGTGAGGAATTGATACATGCACATAATAGATCTTAATTCTTCTTTTTATCCTTTTTCTTTCCTCTTCCTCCTCCTCTATCCATCTCTTCATCTCTCTTATATTTGAGAAATACATATCACCCTACTCTTCACATCTGCCTTTCATTTTGCTCTTTATCTTATAGTTTGGGTTTCTCATGTAAGAAAAATCAGGTAATATTTGAGTATGTGTGTCTGATGTTTTTCCCTTAAGATTAAGGTCTCAAGATGCATCCACTTTCCTACAAATGATTCAAGTATATCTTTATCACAAATAGTGCACTATAAAGTGTAAATGCCACATTTTCTTTATTCAGTCACCTGCTAATGGACATATACATTGCTTCCAATGTTTAGCTATGAGTTGTGCTGCTATAACTATGGATATACATGTGTCACTGTAATATAATATCTCTTAACTCAGTAAGATACAAGGAAATAGCTGGATCAAATGGAATTTCTACTTTTAGTTTTTGGAGAAGTTGCCATACTTATTTCCAAAGTGCTCTTAAATTCACAGTAACAGTGTAGAAAGGTTCATTTTTCCCTGAGTCCTCTCTCACAGTTGTTATTATTTGACTTTTTGATGATGAGCATTTTTTCTGTGGTAAGAAAAAAATCTCAGTGATGACTTAATTTGCATTTCTCTAATGGCCAATGATGTTGAACTTTTCTTCATATATTTATTATCCATTTGTACTTTTTCTGTGGAATATTTATTTGTTTCATTTGGCCAGTTTTGAATGGGTCTTTTATTTTTAGGAGGACTACTTTTTTGTGTGTACTTTACAGAGTCTACATATTAGTGTGCTGTCTGGGAAAAAGCTGGCAAAGATATTTTCCCATTCCATAGAGTATCTTTTCACTATGTTAGTTGTTTACTTTGTTATGCAGAAGCTTTTGAATTTGCTATGATCCCATTTGATGATTCTTGGTACTATTTGTAGTCGGGCTTTTGTGCAGAAAGCTCTTGGTTATTCCAATGATTTCAAGAGTTTTGTCAGTTATATCTTCCAGTATGTTAAATATTTCTGTTTTAACATTTAGATCTTTGACTCATTTTTATTTTAGAGTAGTAGATTGTGGAAGATATGGTTCTATATTCAGTCTTTTATAGGTGGATAGCCATTTTTCCTGGGACCATTTGTTAAAAGGGCTATCTTTCCTCCAACATATGGTTTTGGGCCTTTTTAAAAAAAAAATTAAAAATCAAATAGTTGAATATGCTTGGGGTTGTTTTGGTATCCTCTCTTCTGTTCCATTGATTCTAATGTCTGTTTTTGTCCCAGTACCACAGTTTTTTTCTTTTAATCACTGTAAATTTTTAATATAACTTCAAGTCCAGAACTGTGATGCTTCCAATTTTATTTTTGTTACAAAGATTGCTTTTGGTATTATGCATCTCTTCTGGTGGCATATAAAGTTTATGATTGTTTTCTCCAGATCTGTGAAGAATGCGCTTGATATTTTGATTGATTCATTCTTTCAAAGAATCAATTCTTTGATTTTCTGATTCTTTCAATTGTATATTTTGGCCTCAATTTCTTGAATTCTGTCCTCATCTTTATAAATTCCTTTCTTGTACTATTTGAAGATTGAACTGTTCTTACTTTTCTAGGATTTAGGTTATTAATTTGGGTTCACTCTGTTTCTGTGATGTAGTTATTCACATTTAAAAACTTCCCTACTAGGACTGCATTCATTATATTTCATAAGTACTGGTGTATTGTATGGCATCACTGTTTAATTTTAGAATTTGTCTAATTTTCCTTGATTTCTATAACCTATTGTTTGAGTATATTGTTTAGTTTCTACACATTTTCATAATTTCTGTGATTTTATATAATTTCTGGTTTTATTACACAATGATCTGATAACATACAGGGTATAGTTTCAGTTTTTTACATTTAATATACATGTATTATTGGCTAGTATATGATCTGCTTTGGAGAAGGTTCTATGTGCTGCTGAGAAGAATGTGTATTCTGATATACCATAGAACACTCTGTACATATCTTTTAAATCCATTTGTTCAAAGAGTTTTTCAACTCTGACAGTACTTTCGTTATCTTTTTTGTCTAGTTAATCCGTTTGTGATAATGGTGTACTAAGGTCCCTCACTATGATTTTGTTTATATTTATCTGATCTTTTAGGTCCCGTAGGAAGTTGAGTGCCTCATTGTTTGATGCATAGTGCCTTCTTGTTGAATTGTTCCTTTAACCAGTATGTAGTGACTTTCTTTGTTTCTTTTTTTTTTTTTTTTAAGGTTTTTTGAGACAGGGTCTCACTTTGTGGTTCAGGCTGGCCCTGAGCTCAGCCTCAAACTCATATCACAGCAATCCTCCTGCCTCTGCCTCCCCAGTGCTGGGATTACAGGAGTGAGCCACCACACCCGGCACTGTGGTATGTGGTGCTGATTGCTGCTGGGCGTGAGTCTCCACACCCAGTATGGTATGTGGTTACCGGGGATGGAACCCTGGCCCTTGCGCTTCCAAAACAGGAGCCGGAACCACTAAGCTAAATCCCCGGCCCCTCTTTGTTTCTTTTTTAAAAATTTAAATCTTTATTGGTACATCATATATACACATCATGATTGTACTCAACAATGAGAATTTTTACTACTGTATGACATGACTTAATTCTCGTCTTTTCCCATTCCTTACCCACCTTACTACCCCATCCCCATATATATCAGCTGTGTTCCCTTTCTTTTTTATTATCGTCTTATTATATTTCCCCTCATTTTTTACCCCTAAACCCCATTTCCTTTTGAATATTTTCTGTGTCACAATATCTACCATACATTCTAGAACTCATTTATATCTTTATTTATATCTTTATTTGCTCATACCAGAGAAAAGATATGATATTTACACATCTGTGACCTATTTATTGATTTTTAGTCTATGAATTACTCCCTTTTTGTGTTAAAAGTGTGTTTTGTATGTAGCATACTGTTAGATTTTGTTCCTTGACCCTTCACATCAATCTGTATCTTTTGATTGGGGAATTGTGACTGTTCACATTGAAAATTATTAATTGATAGGTATTGACTTATTCTTGTCACTGTCTTGTTTCCTGGTGCCAATTCTCTATCTTTTCATTCCATACAGAGGAATTCCAAATAATGTATGCAGATAATCCCCTCTGCACACACTTGTTAAAATGTACTGCAAAGCTCCACGTGTGGCTCATTGGGAGGGTGCCAACTCAGTGTGTGGAAGGTCTTGGATTCAACACCCCAAAACAAACGTTTTTCCATTCTCCCTTTTCCCCTACCCCTCAATAGTGCCCCTTTCCCATTTGAACATTTTCTTTGCGTTTCCCAATATCTGTTACATTTTTCCTACCTGCTGTATTGATCCAATTATACATTTTAATATTGTTAGCTTTAGTTTCTCTTTTTAGGATATCCTTGAGAATGTTTGCACTTCAAACATGCGCTAATACAAGGTTTAGCAATCACAAACTGAGCTGCTATAAACATGGGCACACATATGTTACTATGATATGAATTTTTTAATTCTTTTATGTATATCCCTAGCAGGGAAATAGCAGGGTCAAATGGGACCTGTAATCTTAGTTTTGTGAGGAATCTCGACACTGGTCTCTATAGTGGCTATACCAGTCTACATTCCCACCAACAGTGGAGAAGGGTCCCTTTTTCCTCCCAGCCTTGCTGGCGTTTGTTGCTGGTTAATTTCGAGGTAGCAGCCATTCTTTATGGAGGGAAATGAAACCTTAGTGTTATTTTCATCCTCATCTTTGCAATGATTAGCAATGTTGAGCATTTCTTCATATGCTTCTTAGCTTTTACTATATCTTTTCTCTGATGTGAGAAAGTGAAGATGTAAATGAGTTCTAGAAGGTATGATAGATATTGTGAAATAGAAAATATTCGAAGGGAAAAGGTGGGTAGAGGTAAGTGAGGAGGGGAAAGAAAAAAATGTGATGGTAAAAAACAGAAATAAAGCTTATGTATATAGTGGGTGGTGATTGTAGGGTGGATGAGAGAATGGAAAAAATTAGAATCAAGGTATGTTATGTACTAGTACAAATTGTCAATGTTGAGTATTATGATTATGATGTGTGTATAAAATGTATCAATAAAATCAATAAAAAATAAAAGTAAATATAAATATATATATATATTTTTAAAATAAAACATGTACTAATAAAAAAAAAAAGTCAAGCTGGGTGTGGTGGCTCACACCTGTAATCCCAACATTCTGAAGGCTGAGGCAGTAGGATCACCATGAGTTTGAGGCCAGCCTGGGCTACATAGTGAATTCAGTTCCAGCCTGAACTACAAAGTGAGACTCTGTCCTAAAAAATTTTTTAAAAAGAAAAGTCATGATATTGCCATGGCTACTATCTTTGTATCTTTTCTCTCATCTTCCAATCTCCTGGTGATGTTCAGTCATCTTTGTGCCTCTTTTGTGACATAGTATTGTTGCTCTAAGTGTGTTTCTGTGTTCAGAGTTTTTCTTTCCTTATGAGACTACTTAGTTTTAGTTTAGGGCCAACTCTAGTATATAGTAAGATCTTACCTTACTTCGATTAGACTGGTGATCCTGTTTCCATTTATGTTCACATTTTGCAATTCTAAGGAGGACAAAAACCTTAGGGAAGCACTATTCATGTCAGTACATTATATGTAAGAAAATTTTATAATTGTACTCTTCTTGAAAATTTCAAAATATTTCATTTCATTCATAATTTTTCTTACATCTATGTCTGTGAGTTTATATGTACATTAAACTATACTAAATTTCACTTTAAAAAGACACCTTGAGAAATAAGTCCCCTTAAATACATTTGATCAGTGTCAAATAATAATGTTATATGCTAATATTCTTTATAGATTGTAGAGCATTAAAGTAATATTACCCAAATTTATCAAAACACAAAAAAGAAAAATCAATGTTAATTTTTCACAGCAAATTTTATCATAATAAAGCAAGTGATTATTGTATTAGAAAAAAATGAGAATTAAGTTGTGTCTTATACTGGTACAAATGCCCATTATGGAGTGCAATCATGATGCGTATATGTAATGTATCAATACATGTAATTTTAAAAAAGAAAAATAAATTGAAGACTTTTTATAAGTTTAGTTTATTGGTACAATTTAAATGTGCATGATGATCACATTTATCATGTAGAATTTGTACCTATACATGATGTAACTTGATTCTTATTTTTTCCCCATTTTGGAAGTCTGGCCATTTTCATCATATTTATTCATCTTGCTCACAAGACAGAGATATTTTTCCATTTTCTGATATCCTCTTTGATTTACTTTTTCAGAGTACTGTAATTTTCAATGTAAAGATCTTTCACTTCTTTGTTAGATTAACTCCTAAGTATTTCATTTTTTTAGATGTTACTGTGAAAAGGGTAGTTTCCACAGTTTCTCTCTCATTGAGCTTGTTATTTGTGTTCAGTAAGGCTACTGGTTTTTGAGTGCTGACTTTGTATTCTGCTATGCTACTGAGTTTGGTTGTTAAATCTGAAAGTCTTTTGGTGGAACTTTGGTAGTTTTCTATGTAGAGTATCACGTTATCCACAAAAGACAGTGTCACTTCTTCCTTTCCTATCCTTATTCTTTTTATTTCTTTCTCTTGTCTAAATGCTCCAGCTAGTGTTTCCAGAACTATATTGAGTAAGAGTGGTGATAATGGACATCTTGGCCTTGTTCCTGAATTTAGAGTGAAAGCTTTCAGGTTTTTGACTATTCAGTATGATGCTGGCTCTTGGTTTGCCATAGACAATATGTTAGTACTTTTGCTGAGACAAAGTACCCGACACTCAAAGTTAAAGGAGGAAAGATTAATTTATTTTACAGCTTGTGGAAGTTTTAGTCCATAATCAGCTGGCTCCACTGTACAGTGGCGTGGCAGACAGGGCTTGCAGTGGAGAAACACTGCACGGGGCTAGAAAGTAATGAAAGAACAAGGGTGCGAGGGAGAGGCTCTCAGGATCTTTCTGCCCTCTTTAACTTATGCAGACTACTTAGACCTGGTAGCATAAACCTTTGTGGAGAAATAACAGAATACTTTGATTAGGTTGAGATATAGACCCACCTATTGCAGTTTTCTGTAAGTTTTTTTTTATTATTAGTAATGAATGTTGGACTTCATCAGATAGTCTTTGTCCATCTATGGAGACAATTGTGTGATTTTGGTCCTTGATTCTGTTGTTATGGATTATTACATAGTTTTGCATGTGTTGAACCATCCCTTCACTCCTAGGATGAATTCTATTTAATCCTTGGTGTACGATCTCGATCTTCTTGATGATTCTCTACATTCTGCTTGTCAGTGTCTTATGGGGGACTTTTGTGTGTATTTTCATTAGGGTTACTGGTCTGCAGTTCTCTTTTTTTAACTGGATCCCTCTCTGGTTTTGGAATCAGGGTAATATTTGCTTCCAGGACAGTCTTTGGGTGTATTGCTTTCCTTTCATTTTAATTAAGTGGTCTGAGGAATAGTGGCCTGAAATCTTTTTCCTGTACAACTCAGCAATGAATCCATCAAGACCTAGACTTTTCTTTGTGGGCAGGATTCTAAATTACATCTTCTTTTTCATTGCCTGATACTGATTACTTAGAAATTTTACATCTTCTTGAGGCAGTTTTGATAATTTGTATGTATCTAGGAATTTGTTCCTTTCTGTTGTGTTTTCTATCTTATATGAAATGGATATTGATGGTCTTCTGAATTTCTGCAGGATCTATTGTAATTTCACCTTTTTCATTCTTAATTGCATGGATTTGGTCTTTCCTTTTTTGATAAGGTTGGCTAAGGGTTTATCCATTTTATTTAAATTTTCAAAGAACTAACTCTTCATTTCATTGATTCTTTTCATTTTCTTATTCTCAATCACATTAATTTCTGTTCTGATATTTATAATTTCCTCCCTTGTGTGAGCTTTGATCTTGAGTTATTCATCTGTTTGTAGAAGTTTGAGGTTCAACTTTAGGATGTTTATTTCAGCTTGTTCTGTTTCCTGATATGGGGTTCACCACTATGAATTTCCCCGGTAGAACCTCTTTCATTGCATACTATAAATTCTGTATGTTGTGTCAATATTATCATTTGCTTGCATAGACTATCTAATTTCTTCTTTAATTCTATCTGTGACCGATTGGTTGTTCAGGTGGATATTATTTGATTTCCATGTGTTTATGTAGTTTTGTAGTTACTTTTGCCATTGACTTCCAATTTCACTGCACTATGCTCTGATAATGTACATTAGGTAATTTCAATTCCTCTCAATTTACTTAAGCATGTTTTATGAATTATTACATAGTCTGCTTTGGAGAACATCCCATATACAACTGAGAAGAATATGTCTTCTGTTATTGTGGTGTGGAGTACAGTAGGTATCTACTAATTTCATTTGTTCATAGGTCTGATTTAATTCTGATATTTCTTTGTTGCTCCTTTGTCTATTTGAACTGTCTTTGTGGTCCACTACTACAATATATTGATGTTTATTTGATTTTTTTTTTTTTTGAGACAGGGTCTTGCTTTGTAGTTCAGGCTGGCCCTAAGCCCAGCCTCAAACTCACATCACAGCAATCCTCCTGCCTCTGCCTCCCGAATGCTAGGATTACAGGTGTGAGCCACTACGCCTGGCACTATGGTATGTGGTACTGATTGCGGCTGGGGGTGAGTCTCCACGCCCAGTATTTTATGTGGTTACCAGGGAATGGAACCTGGGCCCTTGCATTTGCAAGACAGTCTCCAGAACCACTGAGCTAAATCCCCGGCCCAAGGTTTATTTGATTTTTATGTCTGTTAGTATTTGTTTTATAATAGTTGGGTGTGCTGTATTAAGTGCATATATATTTATACTTGTTATTTATTTTTTGTTGTTGGAGGAAATTTGTGAGATATTCCTCAGACTTTTGCATTGTAGTACATATGCCAGACTGAATAGTGGAGAATCTCTTCACCCTCAAGCTCTCTCAATTCTGTTATGAGACAAAATACACACGTTGTTATATGCATAATAATATATTTGTTCAGAAAGCATAGAATGGAATTCTTATATGAATTGGGTTTTAAAGGGTTTTGCCAGGGAAACAAATATGTGTGTGTGTGTGTGGGGGGGGACGATTAGATTTGAAAAGAATAAATAAATTAAATTTTTTATTTCACTTATACTGCTTTAAGAATGACCTGTGTGTCAAAAATCTTGATTCATTTATTTCAGAATCTTTTTTTTCCTGACTAAAGATTGTGTTTTGTAGCTGGAGGATGTGCGAAAGTAAAAATGTTTTGTATCTAATAATGAAATTTCAACAGAGAAAACTTACCATAATACTGTGAAAGAATTAGCATCCTGATTATTTTCACATTGTTGTCCTCAAATAT
Source organism: Petromus typicus (assembly GCA_004026965.1). Classification (NCBI taxonomy): domain Eukaryota; kingdom Metazoa; phylum Chordata; class Mammalia; order Rodentia; family Petromuridae; genus Petromus; species Petromus typicus. The sequence goes on along the minus strand of PVIR01013033.1, from coordinate 34,235 downwards.
TTTTGGAAAGGGAAATAAGCTGTAGTAATTTCCGCTATAAGATAAGCTGCACTCTTTTGTATTGTTTCTCTTTTTTCCCCTTTCCTTACATTTATTTTTGATTAAGTAATGCATTCATGTGGTTAAAAATTTGAAATTTATAAAAGCGTATGCAATTAAATGTCTCCTACTCTTTAGACCCATCAACACAGTTATCCTTCCTGGAGACAGTGTTAACATTTTTTATTTTTACTTGTAGAGAATTTCAATAATACTCAAGCACGGACAATCTCAGACATGTTCACATATCTTTTTATAAAACTTGTTTTTACACTTTTTCTGCATGTTGCTTTGATCATTTTATAGTAGTATATAAAAGACTATGGCCATGTAATATTATTTCATTGTATAGGGAAGGCATAATGTGTTTAACCAATCCTCTGCTGAAAGATGTTGAGCTCGTTTCCTACTTTTTTGCAGTGAATAATCCTGTCTGAGGACATTTCCAATGTGAACTATTTTTAAGGTGAATTTCTAGACATGGAATTGGTGATTTGAATAGTATGTATCTTTGTCGTTTTAATAGATGTCACCAAAATGTCCTTTACAGAGGTTGTGCCAATTCATACTTATACCAGCCAACAGCTGTGTTTGTTCCTTTAGCCTTCACTAACATTGTATCTTTGTTAATATATGTGAATGTGCTATTTCATTGTGGTTTTAACTTACATTTCTGTTGTTAGTAAGGTTGAACATCTTTTCATATATTTAAGATCTTTTAATATTTCAAAAAGGATTTTCCTTTTTATGATGATTGTGATGCTACCAGATGATGGGACGTTTCCTTATATTAAACCTCTGAGTCAACTCTCTTGCACAGAGGAAAAAGTTAATTGCAAAGAGTACATTTAGATCATAGAAACTGTAATTTATTTATTTTTTTATTGAAATCTTTATTGGTACATTACATATACACATCACAGTTGCACTCCAGAATGGGTATTTGTACCAGTATAATTCTCATTGTACTAGTTTAATGCTCATTTTTTCCCTTAGCCCTACCCACCCTACCACCCCCCCATATACATACAATTTGTTTCCTTTCTTTTTTGTTATAATATCATTATTTTTCCCCCTTCACCCAATAGAAACTGTAATGTAGGAGCACTGGTTTAAAATTTAAAATAATTTAAAAATTTATCAGCTTTTTGTAGGTCACTCATTATACAACAAACATATCATAGTTGGCAAATTAATCAGTATCTTCTTTTAATTTTTAATATTTATATTATTCTATTTTCATTCAATATTTTTGTTACTTACTAATATAAACTATCCTCTACACAAATTTTATATTACAAGAAAAACTTTTCTTTTATGTAGAAATACAGTGTGTTAGAATTTTTACAGAATTATTTAAAATTATTATATGCTTAGATTTGAAACATATATGATTTTTCCCAATGCATTAATCATGTTACAGGAAGATTGGAAGTTCAATATATATTTAAGAGTAAATAGCTGTGGATTCTTTTATCAGACAACAAATTGTTTTCTGAGCTTTGACTTTTACACTGTGGACGAGCACTCTTATAACTAATACTGAAATCTACCATGAGTCATTATTAGTTATTTATGTGTTTGTCTTTTTCACTAGATTGTGAACTTCTAGAATATATAATTTGTATTTCTCTCTGGAAGTGAGAACTCTGCATATATCGTATACTTCCAAAGTGTTTGATTATTTTTAATTGAGCCACACTTATATGGGAGTTCTGAGGTTTCATTTTTAAAACAATTTTTCTTGTATTGTATGATTTTGTTACTTATATAATATCATATTCTGATACTGCCCTAATTTTTCTGTGAATATTATTGAATTCATATTAAACTATTTCAAATAATTTTAGTATCAAGAAGTAGACATAGGGCTGGAGATTTAGCTCAGTGATTCAGGTGCCTGCCTTGGAAGTTCAAGGTCCCTAGTTCAATCCCCAGTAACCAATTACAACAATGCCAAGCGTGGTTACTCATGCCCACCAGCAATCAGTACCACATACCACAGTGCCAAGTGTGGTGGCTCACACCATAATTTCAGCACTCAGGAGGCAGAGGCAGGAGGATTGCTAGGAGTTTGAGGCTTGCCTGAGCTACATAGTGAGCTCAGGCGCAGCCTGAACTACAAAGTGAAACCCTGTCAAAACAAAACAAAACAAAACAAAACAACACACTTAAATCAGACATATTTTCTTGTTTTTTCAGGACGTTTTCTGCTGAAATCCTGTTTTAGTTGTAGCTGTAGTAAACTGTATGATATTGGTAGGTATAATAGGTCAATTTGATGCTGTATTAGTCCATCTTTCCATTGGTGGGACAAAATACCTGTTATCTATACTTAAAAGTGGAAAAGTTTACTTGGCTTATGGGTTTAGTTCATGGTCAGCTGAGGCCAAGATGAACATATTTGTGAAAGGTAATTGTGGACAATATCTGCTTTCAATCCATGGAAGCGAGGACTCACAATGAGAAGGAAGGCCAGAGCCGGAGTAGGCCCAGCAAAGTGTCCCTGGTGACACCTCTGATTATGCATCTCCTTCCCGGGCAGCCTCCTAACTGCACCTTCAGCTACTAGCTTGTCAGTGGCCTGACCCACCTGTGAATATGGTGCCTCTTTGAGGTACTCACACTGCTAAATCCCCACCTCTGAGATATGAAAGTTTTAGATGTTTCATATCTATATTGTGTCAGATGCAATGACAAAGGATATTGTTTTGTCTCATTAAGCTTTATAAGATAATTTTATGTAATTTATAAGACAATTTGATATGTGCAATTAAAACATTAGTTATTGCTATTATTAGGTAATTTAGAAGCTTCTCTAACAGAATTAACAGTTTCCAAGTGTTCTGGTGTTTTTCCAATTAAAATTTTTGTGATAATTGTATACTCATATTCAATTTTAAGAAATAATATAGAGGTTCCTTGTACATTTTTTCCCCTTCTCCCTGATACCATCATAACCAGGACATTCATATTAAAAGTTAACTACTTTTATTGTTACCGGCTTTATTGTGTTCATTTGTGTATTGTGTGTTTTTACACAGTTTTATCCTGTGTGTATGTTAATGTATCTGTCTATCATAGTTAAAATGCTTCACCATTTCAACACCACATGGATCCCTATGTTTCCCTTCAAAAACTCACACTCAGCACCTTAACCCATGGTCCTTACTGACCTCTTCTTCCTTTCTATAATTGTTTTATTTCAGAAATATAAACAATGCAGTATAATATGTTATCTATTGGGATTAGTACTTATTTCATCACCATAATTTCCCAGAGTTTCATCAGAGTTTGATTATTTCGTACTTTGTTCCTTTTCTTCTGATGAATGATAGTCCATGCAATGTATGTACCATGATTTATAAACTCAATCACATGTTAAAGAAATCTGGGCTGATTCCAGTTTGGAACTATTCAAAGGTGCTAGGAATACTAACTCTGCAGGTTTTTGTGTGATATAAGCTAATGATCAGGGATGCAGTTTCTCGGTCATGTGGTAGTCGTATATATAGTTTTTTTTTTAGGTTTTTTTGAGACAGGGTCTCGCTTTGTGGTTCAGGCTGGCGCTGAGCTCAGCCTCAAACTCACATCACAATCCTCCTGCTTCTGCCTCCCGAGTGCTGGGATTACAGGCGTGAGCCACCACGCCCGGCACTGTGGTATGTGGTACTGGTTGCTGCTGGGTGTGGGTCTCCACACCCAGTATTGTTATGTGGTTGCCGGGGAATCGAACCCGGGCCCTTGCGCTTGCAAGACAGGCACCGGAACCACTGAGCTAACTCCCCGGCCCTCGTATATATAGTTTTATGAAAAGCTGCCAAACTGTTTTACAGAAAGGCATTCCCACCTATAGATAATTATTAGAATCCTACAATGAATGAGTGATCCAGTTTTTCCCCGGTGTTATCAGCATCTGTGGTTTTCATCATTAGCATTTTTAAAATCTTAGCCATTCTGTGGGTTTTCAGTGACATCACAGTGAGTTTGTGATTTGTAATTCCCTAATGTCCAGTGATGGTGAACATCTTTCAAAGTGCTTATTTCGCATCTGTGTATCCTGTTCTGTGAAAAAACTTTTCATGTTTTCCCCCATTTTCTTGGCTTTCTGTTGTTGTTGTTGTTGCTATTTTTATTGTTGAGTTTCCAGAGGTTTTTTTTTATATTATAGATACACAAACTATTGTGTTATGGTTTGCAGACATTTTATAACAGTGAGTACTAATCCTTTCATCCTGTAAACAGTGTCTTCTATGGAGCAAAAGTTTTTAAATTTGATGAAGTCCAAGTTAGCAATATTTCCTTTTATTGCTTTTGCTTGTGGAACAAATCTTAAGAACCCTTCACCTAGCCCTAGACACTGAAGGTTTTTTCCTATGTTTCTTTAATTGTTCTAAAAGTTTGATAGCTTCTGCTTTTGCATTTAAGCATTGATCCATTTTGGATTAATTGTTGGCCCCACAGACTTTTGTTTGCAAGTCTGGGATGTCTGGGCATGGCTAAGTATAGTTAGGGGCCCTGATACATTGTGGAGCCTTGTTGCTCCTGTCACAGTGCAGTATTTCACCCAGTAATTGTTTTCCATATTATTACTATTAAATGCTATGTCTGGTACTGCTTGGCTTCAAAAAAATTGTTAACTTAAAATCAAATTTGATGCCAACAAAACTGGGCATCCCATTATCCTACTTTTTTGCAAATCTTCTAAATAAACTGCCAATTAATCTCAGAAGTGCTTGTTCGAGCATTCTTGAGAGTAGTCAAAAATCTACAACAACCAGACAATGCTTAAAAACTTTGAAAGGGTTTAATTTCCATAGGTAGGATTTGTGCATATTAACTTCCTCTGTTCCCATTCCCTGCTCTATGGCTTGGCACAGGCTTTGAATATGATAGTCCCACTATGCTAGTCCACTATGGTTAGTGGGACTATAGATCCCTATGCTATAGTCCCTATGCTATAGGTTCTTAGTATTGGAAGAAGTAAAGGTGACCTTATTCTTACAAATTGTGTTTATTGGTTTTGACTTGCATGGTGGGTCCGCAAGGGCCAACTGAAAGAATCTGCTTTTGTTTTGGGTAACTGAGATCTCTCACAAGCCTGAGCTACAGCATTTGTAGAAAACATTAAAAGCAGATATATCGGTTACTGCTTCTGAAGGCTAGAGAAACTGCACTTGAACAAGCAATAGATCAATTAAAAAGGCATAGGAAAAAGTATGGGAAAGAAGAATTTTTGGAGAATCAGGATTTAATTCAGAAGGCCTTGTGTGCATCTCTGCTTTTGTGGACAGTCAGAAGAGACCTAACAAGACCTAAGCTTCCACCTTTTACTGACCTGTGAGATCTAAACTTGCAGAGAAAACGAAATCTAATGTCCAATGCTACACTTGTTGGCTGGATGTGAAAGACAGACACAAAGATTTTTAATTTGTTGTTGTTCCAGGAGTTTTAGGAAATCTGTCTCAGATCACTGGCTGCCCAGAAATACAGTGGACCAGAGACTTCAGTGGCACACACAACCAAGAATGTAGAGTCTGCAAAGCCAGTTCAGTAAAGTCACCAAACAAAGAAACAGCAGCTACTCCAACATTCATCACTAAGAAACTCTAGAGAGGGCCGGGGATTTAGCTCAGTGGTTCCGGTGCCTGCAAGCACCCTAGTTTGATCCGGGTAACCACATACTACAATGCCGGGCGTGGTGGCTCACACCATAATCCCAGCATTTGGGAGGCAGAGGCAGGGGGACTGTTGTGAGTTCAAGGCTGAGTTCAGGGGCAGCCTAAACTACAAAGCGAAACACTGTCTCAAAAACTTAAAAAACAAACATTCATATAAATATATAAGCCATGTAAAGGAGAAAGTATGATCATAGATGAGAAAGGAATAAATTAATAGTGTCTGACTCTGAAGAAGTCCAAATATTAGATTTACTAGACAAAGAAGCTTTAAATTGACTGTTTTAAATACATACGATGAATTCAGGGAAACCTTTGGAATGATGTTCAGCTGCATAGAGATGAACAAGTGTCTTTATGAGGCCCTTCTTTCAGTCTTCTGTGTATACAGCTAGAAGTAAGTTAATGAATCATGCAAGAGTGATATCTTTATATTTTGAGGGACTTCCATGCTGTTTACCTTAGTAACTGCACCATTTTATATTCTTAACAGTGCACAAAGATTCTAAATTTTCTGCATTCTCAATAAAATTTACTTTTTATTTTATTTATTTATTTATTTATTTTTTTGCTTTTTAAATAGTAGCAGTCTTAAAAAATTTAGTACTTCATAGTGGCTTTGGTTTGCTTTTTTGTGATATTGAACACCTTTCCAAATCTTATTGGCAAGTTTTGTATCTTCTTTGCGAAATTATCTATTTAAATTCATTTTTAGTGTTGTGCATATTTTTATTATTGAGTTGGATGAGTTTTTAAAAACACGTACTCTAGATAGCATCCCTTATCTGTTATGTGATTTACACATATTTTCTCCCATCCGGAGGTTTCTAAGTATGTTAGTGTTTCTTTGCAGAGAATTTTTTAATTTTAATGTCCAGTTTATCCTTTTCTACATTTGTTGTCTATGCTTTTGGTATCATACATAAGAGTTTATTGCCAAGTCAAATATTATGAAACTTTTCCATATTTTATTCTTTCTTCTAAGAGTTTTATAATTTCAGCTGTTACATTAGGTCTCTGATATATTTTGAAGATTTTTTCTTTTAAAAAAATGTAATGTAGTGCTTATCTTTATCTTTATACCCAAAAAGGAAAGTTGGAAATGGTAGAAGGGAAGATGTTTAACTTTTCATAGCGTGAATTGAATGAATCAAATATTTAATACAATAGAGTAATCCCCTTTTATTAGTAAAAAATTAATAAAAGTTTTCATAGAGATTGACAGGTATTCCAAAAATTTTGGATCATTTTATTATAACCTAAAATTCAGCTTTGCTTTACTTTCTAACTTGTGACTCACAGAAGCTAACCCATTTCCTGTCAAATCAATTGAGAAGTTTTGCTCCACTTATGAAAATCATTTTCTTATATGAGACTTTTTGTTCTCTGATTTTTTGCATGAACCTTTCTCAAGTACTTGGCTCTGATATGTTTCTCTTTTTTCTAAGCAGATAGCTCAATTCTCAAGAACCATCTCTTTTTTCTGAGTATTTTTATTTGTGAAATACTTTATTTGGTACAGTTGACTTTCATTGTCCTTTTATAGAAAAACCATTGTGTAGTTATTTTTAAAATTGTTTAGTTTAATATCCTTGGAGTATAGACCTCTTGTAGTCCTACACTTTTCTAAAGACCAAAGAATGTTAAAAGAAAAATAAACATGGGTCAAGGAGGGTTCAATGAATCTGGATTTGTACATCAGTTATAGAAATCTTAGTCATTAGAAAATACAGAGCTCCCCCGGGGGGGAGGGGAGGAAACACTTAATTTATCAACTATGTTTCCTGTAAATAAAGCTAACCGAATAGAATGAGATCAAAGGGAAGATGAATTATTTCAAAGAAAAAGTGTTTAGACTTTTACTTTCCAAGCTCATGAATCAAATAGTGGCCATTGTTGTAATAAACTAGGGCAGTTTAAAGGTAAGGCAATTTCTATTTTGGTTGGATGGGAAGTGCAGACAGGATCTCACTGTGTAGTTCAGGCTGACCTTGAACTCACATGTGGCCTAGGCTGGCCTCAGACTTGGGCAATCTTACTGCCTCAGCTTCAGTGCACCACCACACCCAGCTCAAGGTGAAACAATTTCTTAAAGACTTGTTTAGATGAGTTGAATTTAGTGACTAACATTGTTCTTTGTACTGCTCTTCTATATTTGTTTTGCATTACTGAGATTAAACCCTGGGCTCTAGGTATCCTTCACACGCATTCTACCCCTGAGTTCACCTTCTGCCTCTTTTAAATTTTTTTAAACTTTGAAGCAAGGCCTTGCAAAGTTACCCAGGCTGGCCTTGAGCCTTTGATCTTCCTGGCCCAGCTTCCCAAGTAGAAGGGATTGGACGCTTATGCCACTATGTCCAAGTCTACGTTGCTTTTCATTTAGATATTTCATATTGCTGAATCATGTTGTTAGTAGAAATTATATGTCAATAGATCTGAGTTATTAGCTTCAATTTTGTTTTCCTGAAAGAATAAATAAGTGTATAAGGCATCTTCTCTTATATGCAGATCTAGCCATCTAATCTTTGGTTCTACACAGTCATTAAATATTGCACTATGTTTATCTTGAGGGAATTCCCTAGTTCATGTGGAAATTAACAAACATTTTTATGGCTTTGTGTCTGAAACCTAAGAGAAGCTGATAGACAGTGATATCTTTTTCTCCTCACATGTTTCTCTCTCTCTCTCTCTCTTTTTAATTGAGTTTGTTGTTACATTTTGGGTACAGTTTATGATCACATTCATCAGAGAGTATGTACCTGTACATGATCTCTCTTGATTCTTATTTTCTCCCATTGTCCAGCCCTCCCTTCAACTCCCCACCCTCATATACATAAGCTTTGTTTCTATTTTATCCTTCTTACCTTCAGTTTTTTTCTTTCCTTTCTTTTCACCTGGCCCTCCAGTTCCCCTTTCCCTTTGAACATTTCTTCCTGTTTCACAATAACTAGCCCGAAGGAAAGATAAACTGGAGACATTTATAGCTAAATGGATGCACCTTGAGGCTATACTTATAAGGGAAATAAATAAGACACAGATGAATAAATACCAAATTTTTTCTCTCATGTGAGAAACTAAAGGTGTTAATGAAAGTGGTACCTTTTAAATGATCTTTGGGATTTTAGTGAATTTTCACTTTTTTATGCTTCTGGGAATTGAACCTACAGCCTCATACTTTCTAGTCCAGTGCTTTACAATTGAGCGATGTCCTCAGCCCTTTAATATTCAATTTTAATGCTTCTATATAGTTATATTTGCAATATATGGACCAAAACTGTGCCTGAAATGATTTGAACTACATAGTGTTAAATTATGATTGTTTCATTTACTTTGTGGTTATCTTGATATTACATTCTGCTGAGAAAATAACTGAAAATATTCATAAAATAGATGACAACTGTTTAATTATATAGTATTTCTTTCTTGTTTTTATAAATCAAAATTTATACAGAAGGCTATATTTAAATACTGTTTGATCTGAATAGTAATAAGATTGGACTCTTTATAGAGACTGCGTAATAGCTAGTGCTCCAAGATGTTATAAGATCCACAATTGAATTTCTTGAAATAATTATTATAGAAAAAATTTTCATGTTAACAATATCTGAATTTTACATACAGGATCTTAGTGGAAGGTGGATGATAAAAAGGGCAAAAAAGGAGGTGAGATCCGTAAGTAAAGATTTAATCATGTGCAGTTATTACAAGATGTAAAATGCAAGATGTAAGGGGATATTTGGTGCTTCTTTCTAACTCTTCACATGGAGCTGCTGCTGCTGCTGTGTGTGTGTGTGTGTGTGTGTGTGTGTGTGTGTGTGTGTGTGTGTGTGTATGGTACTGAGCACTGAAGAGGAGAGTGCTGAACATCTCCAACCCTTTTGACTTTCTTTTTGAGACAAGGTCTTCATTCCTTATTTTCAGTGTCAAGTGTGCGTTTCTCCTGTCCCAGCCTTCTGAGCAGCTGCGTTTTCAGGCCTGAGTCACCGTGCTCAGCTCCATGTTTCTCTTTGTGTTGGGGACTGCGGTCAGGGCCTTTGAACTGAGCTACATCCCCAGATCATTTTCATTTTTTATTTTAATACAAGGCCACGAAGTTGTTGAGTAGCTCTGGCAAAGTGTGAACTTATGATCCTCTTGCTTTAGCTTCCTGTTGTCCTGTAGTTACAGACATGTTTACCAAGCCCAGATTCATATCCTGTATGGGAAAGTAAATATTGCAGATTTTACCACATTTCTGCTATTTTCTTAGTTTGTATTCCACTCTGCTATAAGCAATTACTTGCAGAAAAGTATGTTAGTTTGTTATACATTAAAGCCCCAATGTTTGTTTCAAATGCATTATTCAGTGCATTTATATGTTACAGAATGTAGAAAGATTTTATTTGAAAATGATTGTTTTTCTAAGTGAAGATTCATCCACTAAGTTACTCTTTTAAAGTGCCTTATATGTCTTAAGATGTACTCGTGGCAGAATTTGTACTGAATGCTGTGCTGGTGCTATGTACAGTTAAGATAAAATTAAGTTTTTATTGTCTCACTCTATCTTCATGACTTTGCGACTTTGGAGATGAATGGTTAGAAGTATGGCTGATGAATTTAGGATCTGGAGTAGAACAGTATACTTCAACACATATTTAAAGAACATTGAAGTCAAAGAATCCGGTGTGAGGATTCACTCTGTCTGGCAATAAAGCCTAGTACATAACTACAGTGAAACAGAATGTCTGTGGTAGCTGGTATGGTGGCGTAGTCTTACAGTAGTAAGACCTGTAGTCTTAGCCCTTGATAGGAGGATTGTTATGAGGTCAAGGCCAGACTGGTGCACATCGTGACTTCAAGGCTAGCCTGACCTAATAACAAGACCCTGTCTGAAACCACCCCCTCCAAAAAAAAAAAAAACCGAAGACAATTCAGGACACCTGTGGTGATGGAGAGAGAGCAGACACATAGTGCAATGAAAGAGAGAACCAAAAATTAGATGCATGAAAACAACCCAGATAATTTTTGACAAAGAAGAAGAAGCTATTTGATGGAAGAAAATACTGTTTCAGCACATGGTAATGGAAATACTGAATATCTGTAAAGAAAAGACCCAAAGCATATCATACTGATAAAATGAACTAAAAATGGGTCACACAAATTAAAATAGTGAAACATTTAGAAAAAAAGAAGAAAATCCTGAGTACCTAGGGCTAGATTCAGAGTTCCTATACTTTATTCCAAAAGCTCAGTCCATGAAAGGAATTACATGTAAATTAGCCTTCATCACAATTAAAAGTCTTCCTTTCTGAAAGTCTTTGGTAAGAGGATTAAGAGACTAGCTATAGACTCGAAGAAAATATTTACCAATCATATAGCCAATAAATGATTAGTATTTAGAATACATTAAACTCTAAACTCAACAATAAAAACTGAAAGTTTTTATTAGAAAACATTAGACAATGAACAAAGACATGAATATACATTTAATAGATAAAAATATATGTGCAAAGAACATTATTGGAAAATTAGTGACCAAGAAATGTGGGGAAGACTTACTGGATGGATTCATTGTGTAGTCAAAAGGCATAAAGATATTTATGCCCCTTGAGAATGTTCATGAAAGTCTGCCCTTAGCAGTGGAGAATTTTGATAATCAGTTGGATAGAGCAGTTGGATCTTAATTGTGTGATATCCCTGAGAAATAACACCTAATACTTACAGTTCAAAGGAGAGGTTTATTTTGGCCTGCAGTTTCAGTGCATGGTTGGCTGGCTCCAAGGCAAGAACAGGATGGCAGAGAGGCGTGACAACTCAGACTGGAAGCAGAGAGAAGAGAGGAGCCTTGGAGGGAAATATACCTTTCCGAGTCATGCCTGCAGTGATCCACCTCCAAATAGGTCCCGCTCTCTAACACCACGTTCGGTCACTAGACTCATCAGTGGATGAATCCACTTATGAATAACACCCCTCCCCCGACTCAGTTATCTACCAAACACATGTGGCTTTGAGGGAGCACTTTAAATCTAAACCATAACATATTATTTCAATCTCCATGTTCCCCCACCCACTCCTGTCCTTGCCCAGTAGACTTAAACAAAGTAGCCATGGTGACAGGGATGCAGTCATGTAGGAGTTCGGTGCTGGATTTCCACTTACCAAAGCTGACCTGGGGTAGCCATTGCTGAATGCTTACTCTGCCAGTGGTAGACACTAACACTGAGATTCTGATGTTGGCAGTTTCCCAGGTGATTGATCATCCAGCTTCCTCATGGCAGGGAGCTTTCATCACGTAAGGAACAACATTTTTTGCTCATTGTAATACAATGACACTCATATGGATTTACGTAGTTGCTTCTGCCAAAACTACCATCTGTAGATTTGCAGTGTTTCATTCACTGTCATAGAATTCTACACAGCATTGCTTCTGATCCAGAAACTCACTTAATATCCACAGAAGTACAGCATTAAACTTATGTTTATTGTATTCCCTGGTCCTGTCTTTGTCCCTATCGTCCTAAAGCAGCTGAGGACAGTTACTGCACCAGCTAGGTGGCAGCATTTTTTCAGAAATGGGGCAAAGTTTTCCAGAAAACTACACTCTGAGCATCTAGTACATGGTTCTGTTTCCCTAATTGCCAAGATTCACAGGTTCAGAGATATAGAGGTGGAATTGGGGGTGGACTTTGGTATATTGTCCGTTGGACAAATATTTGCTTTCTATTCTCAGGATTTGTTGTTGTTGTTCTACTAGTCTAGAGATCTTAGTTCTAAATGTAGAAATGCTTTCACCGAGAGTCAGCAATGATTCCACTGCACTGGAATTTCCTACAGTAACCCATTCACTTGGGACTCCACATGCCTATGAATCTACAGAAAAAGAACAATGATACTGGTTTAACTCATTATCATTTTGTTGTAAAATGATGTAGAATTGGTCATATTTTCCTAGATTTATACTCAAGTATTTTACTTTAGTGGTAGTGATATTTCCTTTTAGCTTTAGTTTTCATTTGTATATTGCTACTATCCCAGAAAAAAGATTACTTCTATCTTTTGTTCCATTGGTTAATTTTAAAACGGATTTTTACATGTTATCTTTTTATGCTATGGTCTTGCTAAAATCATTAATTTAGTTCTAGGAAATATTTTATAGATTCTTTTGTTTTGTTAGAAAAACTATATATATATTTATTTATTCATTTATTTATTATTGTTTATGTATTATATATAAATATATTTTATAATATATACTATATATGATTATATTATATATAAATATATATAATAAACATCTTCCTCTCCCCTTGGTTCTATGTGTCTCCCCATCTCCCTTCTTTCTTCTTTCTTCTTTTCTCCATCCATGTTAGGTCAAACTCAAGACTTTGTGCATGCTAGGGATGCATTCTACCATTAAGCTACACCTCTGGCCTCCCAAAGTCTTGTTTTCTAAAATGAATGCATCATTTGATATTTATAGAAAAGTGGCTGGTGGATTCCTAGAGACTTTTGTCTGTGTTTATAGGTCTCAGAAATTTCACTCTCTTGTGCTGGATCATATTTGATATTTTAGAAATTATTTTCTATTTTTAATTTAATCTTTTTACATGTTTACACTGTATTATTTTCTCTAGGTAAACAAATTGTCTGCATTTGTTTTTCTCTTAGAAGTTTCTAGGGTGGTGATTTAGTTTTTGATGATCTGTCATATGTCCAAAAATTTGTTCATTTTAAACTTGCTTAACTTTTTCTTGCTGGAGTTATCATCTTCTAGTTCTCTGCATCTCAAAGCTAAAAGTACTATTTAATTTTAAGGTTTAGTTGTTCTTTATATATTGTGAACATCATTTCATGTACATATATAAATATATTCTCAGACTTTTTTCCTACTGATTATTTATTTCTTAATTTTTGATGAGCAGAAATTTTTAATTTTCATGAAACCAATTTATCATTTTTCTCTTATTGTTTGTGTTTTTATATACTCTCTAATAAACTTTTTCCTATGTCAGATTCACAAACCAACTTCCTATATTTTTCTTTTTCTTTTTTTTAAGACAGGATCTTATTTTGTGGTTCAGGCTAGCTCTGAGCTCACTACGTGGCCCAGGTGAACTCGGCATTGTTGTAAGTGGTTACCAGGGATCGAATTTGGGACCTCATGCTAGGTGGCAGAACCACTGAACTAAATCCTGGGCACCCTATTCTTTAGTTTTCTAAAAGCTTTTAAGTATTATCCTTTATGTTTAAGGGAAATATTAATTTTAAAATAAAGTTTTAATGTTGAGGTGGGTCTTGATATTTGTTTTAAAATATGGATATCCTTTTTAAAAATAAGAATTTATTGGAGATTTTATATTTCTACTGGGCTTTTGTACTACTTTTTTCAAAATTAGTTGACTATATTTGTACAGGTCTAATTTTTGGATTCTGCATTTTGTTCCATTAATTTGTTCTTCAGTAATGTCACAATATCTTGCCAGTGCAGCTTTGTAGTGTGTCTTAGAGTTGAATAGTATTACAACCTTGTCTTTTCTGTATTATCTTGGCTGGTTTATGTCATTTTTATTTTCATCTAAATTTTAGAGTCAACTTTTCAATTTTACAACCATATCTCCTAAGATTTTGATGGAAATTGAATTGAATCTATGGATAAACTTTGTGAAAATGATTCAAAATATTTAGAATCATGAACCTAGCACATATTTCTACTTGTTTAATGTCTATGCATTTTCATTTCAGTTCTTTAAATTTTTCTCATTGCTTTATCTTTTTAATTATACATAAGGCATTTGCATGTTTCATGAACTTTATCTGTAATTTATGAATTTGGATATCATTTGAAATGGTGTCATTTTAACTTTCATTACACATTTATTTATTTCTGATATTTTTAAATATTTTTTTTCTAGACCCAGAGTGTCATTAGGAAGCCTGGGCTGGCCTTGAACTTATGATCCTCCTGCCCCAGCCTTCTGGGTGTTGGGATTAGAGGCATGTACCACATCCCATATCTAGCATTTGATTTATGTTTAGTCACTTTAACATTCTTACATATATACAAATACATAGATTTTATAGTTATGTCATGGACAACTTGGAATTTTCTCCATTTGATAATCACATTACCTTCAAATAATGATAATTTTACTTTTCCTTTCCAGTTATATTGCGTTTTTTGTCTAATTGCAATAGCTTAACCTAATGTCATAATGATGAATAAAAGGATATCTTTTTTCCAGTCATAAAGTGTACATCATCAGGTTTAGGAAGTTTCTTTCTGAATTTAATTTTGTGGAAAGTTGCATATTGTCTAGTGACCATATAATTTTATCCTTTAATTTTTCAATAGATTATATTTATGGCTTTTTGATTGTTAGACCAGTATATTCTTAGCATATTAATTGTACCTTCAGATTAAACCCTATTTGAGGAAGATACAATATTCTTTTTACATATCACTATAAGTGATTTGGTAATAATCTTAAATATTTTTGGATTTATGTTTTTGAGGAATATTTGTAACTACAGTTTGTGGAAATTCACTTCTCTAGTTTCCATATCAAAGTAATGCAGGGCCACTAAAAGAATTGGATGCATTCTTCTTTTGTATTCTTGTAGTATTAGTATTATTTTTTTCACTGAATAGTTGTTTGAATTCATTAATGAGGCTGTCTTAGTGCAGATTTTTCTTTGTGCAATAATATAGGCTTACATTATGCTTATTTAATATATTATAAGGACTTAACTATTTTATTAAATATTTCTCAAAATGAGATTTTTCACATCTGCAAAACATTCATTTGTATAAAAGTTTTTAATATAAGTGTTTTCTTACATTTGGATATGTTAGCTAATACATTCTCCTTATTCTTATTTCTGAATAGCAAAATATAATTTTTATATAAAATGTATCTATATGTACATAACCACATATATATTTATATATAATATGAGACATAATGCAATGTAATATATGAGGTACATATGCAATAGATATTTTCACGTGTAGAAATGCTTATATAGATGAGTATGTACACACAGGTATACATTGAAAGAAGAAGATAGACAGTACTCTGGAATTAGATACATCAGTACATTAATGGACTCCAGCTTTGTGTGTTAGTAATTTGGATATTTTGTGTTTGCTTTCATAGCTTTAAGTATTTTTTGAAAACCAGTGTGAGAGTGTTACTTTATAATGAGAAAGGACAAACCTGAACCTTTCTCTTATTTGGAAGTTTGAAAATTAGATAATTTCTTAAGGTACCATGGACAGGTTGGGAAATTTCTTAGATATGATATGATAATTAGAATTCTACCAATTTTCATATATGACATTTCCTACCATCCACATACTCAAGATCATTAAAAAATACTCGAGGGGATGCAGTCTTTCAGACTTCCAAGAGAACTATCAAATGACTAAAGGGACACATAATGATTAGCTATAAGTCTAGGTGTTTCTTTTCCTACTCTTCTTCCTCTTTCTTCTTCCTATTCCTTTTCTTGGTCTTAAAGACATGAAAATCTTAAAAACAAAGTGAGTTTTTTGTTCACTTTCATTTAGACATGAAAGGCTATCCAATGTTATATGAGTGACAATGGAAGAATCTGGCTTGAATTTTTAGTTGTGTGAGGGGAGCAGGGCATTACAAGAGTTACTTTGAAGAATTATCTAGGCAAATAAGTTTATATAGTCATTTATAGGATAAAACAACAATTTTAAAACATGTAGCTCATTGTGATTGCTCCAGCTTTCAAGAAAATTAAGAAAGGAGTCTCAAGAAGTACTGGAAAAAATTCATGTGTACTTCATATTAATTTATTACTTAGGTGAAAGTTGAGGAGTATTACCTAATCTCTTTACTTTCTTATTTGACTTTGTAGAAGTTATGCTACAGTTTATAATTTAGAAACAACGCTGAAAGAACAAAAAAAATAACATTCCAGTAGGTACAGGTATATAATCAGGGGCTTAATATTAAACATCTGTTCAAATTTAGTTGTGAAAAATACAATCATTTGAAGTCTAAGTTGATTTAGGCTATTTCAGATCAGCTAGTAAAAGATGACTACAGCAAGAAAAACAATACTAGAAGACTAAGAAAGAGTTAAAGGCATTTGGAGGATGGAGAAAATCCAGAAAGCTGTTCGGTGTTGGGTGAGCAAGTTTTTCTGATTTAAATTTGGATGAATTTGGAGTGCTTCTATAAGGAACTGTAGCTAAAATACATCCTTCTTAGATTACTCTAGGCTTAAACGGCACCAGGGACAAATGAGACTGTAGAAGATGAAGGGATGGAGTGATATCATATTATTTGCCCATTTTCTCAGTATTTCATGGTACATAATCACAGCCTACCCAGTTGTTTCACTTAAGTTACTTGTTAAATGTAGCTTCTGAAACCATACTCTAGATTTAAAATTTATGAGGGCTTGATGTTTAATGACTGAATTAGTTAATTTGGTTTGAAAAGTTATGATATTTTAATTATATAATTATTTCCATTTCCATTAGTTGATCCTATGGACTGAGTTGTATCCTCCCAGGATGCATCACGAAACCCTAATGTTGAGTGCACACATTAGGATGTAGTTAAAGTCAAATGAAGTCATAATAATGCGGTCTTGGTCTGATAGGATTAGTGTCCTTGAAGAGATACCAGAAAGGTCACTTTCTTGAAGAGAATCCATATCAGAAATCAAACCATACGGGAACTTCAGTTTTAGACTTTCAAGTCTCCAGAATTGTGAAGAAAAAAACTGTTATTTAAAACACACACACACACACACACACACACACACACACACACACACACACACACAGTGAGGTTTTGTTATGGTAGGCTGAGCTGACTGAAATAGTTGAAATACTATTAAAATTAGATATTTTAATTTATTATTTGCCTGCCAAGTGTTATAATTTACACTGAAAAGACAAGATAAAATGTTTTATTCTTTCTCTATATTTATGAGTTTTTCAGACAAAGAATTAGCTCCCTATCGTGCTCTGAAGGTGACTAATTCCTTTTTACAATATCATTATGAATTCTTTCGCTTAACCATATCTGGTAGATTTCAATCTATTTCAAATATTCTTATTGCTGAAAAACAGATTGTGTCCCGTTTGGCTAAGAGGGGTGTAGAGAAGTCGACAGGTCTTTCACCACAGCTCTCACAGTCTCTAAAAGTTTTCTTGCTTGTGCTTTGGATGTTACTGTTTTGTTAAATAAATATTTGGCAAATACTTCTCCCAGTCTGTAAGTTGCCTTTTCACTCTGTTGATTGTTTCCTTTACTGTGAAGAAGCATCTTATCTCAATAGTGTGCATTTTTTCTTTTGCTTTTGTTTCCTGTGTTTTTGGGGTCTTGCTGAAAAAGCCATTGCCTATATTGATACATTAAAGTGTTTGCTTTATCTTCACCTAGTGGTTCTTTACTTTCAGGGTTTATGTTTTGCATCACTGCTTGTATAAAGTGAGAGAATAGGAGTCCCTTTTCGACCTTTTGCATATACGCAGTTTTCCCCAGTACCATAAAAAGACTGTTCTTTCTCTTGTATATGTCTTCTGCACCTTTATTGAAAATTATTTGGCTCTAGATTTCTGAGACTCTTTACCTTTTCTATTGGTCTCTGCATTTGTTTTTTATACCAGTACCATGCTGTTTTGTTTATAATAGCTATGTAGTCATGCACTTTATTTTCTTTTCTCTTTCTCTATTACTTCAATAATATTTATAATTTGGATCTTAATCCTTAGAAATTCAGGTGTTAAACAATAGAAGGACGATGAAGGATAGAATATTGTAATTAAATGCAGTCAGGGAGGTATCGGGGAATTCCAATAGTGTGGAACTACCTTACAGTATACAGAAGGATTTTAGAGAGCCAGCTGGACTGAATTCTCATTTTGTTCAATTACGATTGCCCTGCATTGCAGCGGAGATGGATTAAGGGAGCAGGTGAGATATACATCCTTCCAGGCCACACCCACAGTGACTCACTTCCTTCCAATAGGCTTAGCCTCCCCAAATCACCCTTAGCTATAAACCCCTCGGTGGATGAGTATCATACATCCATGATCTAGTCGCCTCCGAAATGCCCCACTTATGAGCACATGAGGCTTTGAGGATCATCGATATGTAAACCATAGCAACCAGCCTTTTTTTTTTGAAACAAGGTCTCACGGAGTTGCTCAGGCTGACCTCATATTTTCACCTTCCTTCTTCAGTGTCCTGAGTACTAGAATTAAAGGTATGTATCACCACACACTGCTACTAACGTTTTGTTTAACCCAGTATACCCAAATATCATGATTTGAGCATGTAATCTAGTTATTTGTGAGATATTTTACACTCCTTAAAGCTCTTGTGCATTTGACATTGTAAAGTTTGGACTTACCTGAATTTTGCCTAGCTACATTTCATGTGTTTAATAGGCACATGTTGCCGGTGTCTATTATATTAGAGCCATTCCAAATGAATAACTGCGTATTATTTTTCTCTTATGATTTGCTATAAAAATGCATGATAATTTTTTAAATTATAATTCCTTCCTGATCAGAATTAATCATTTTTTCGTTCGTGTCAGAGCAGGGTTTTTTTCCCCTAGCACAGAGCTGCATTTTCTATTGTTTTTATTATATAAGAGTAATTGACACCTTGAGGATATCCTCATAAGTGAAATAAATAGGGCACGGATAGGTACATATCGCTTCTTTTCTCTGGTATGAGAAAATAAAGATCTAAATGAGTTCTAGAATTGTATGTTATATATTGTGAAATAGAAAATGCTCAGTGTAAAATAGGGTGAAGGGGGAAAATGATGAGATTGTAACAAAAAAATAAGGAAACAAATTTTATGTATATTGGGGGGTGGTAGGGTGGGTAGGGCTATGGAAAAAAGTGAGAATTAAGTTGTGTCTTATACTGGTACAAATCCCCATTATGGAGTGCAATCATGATGCGTTTATGTAATGTACCAATAAAGATTAAAAATTTAAAAAAATAAGAGTAATTGACTTGTATGTGTGTTTCTCCAAATAAATTACAAAGTCTGTGATGGCACGTTAATCTTTATGATGTCATTCTCCATCTCCAAAAGTACTTGTTACTTTTTTTTGAGACAGGGTCTCGCTTTGTAGTTCAGGCTGGTCCTGAGCTCAGCCTCACACTCACATCACAGCAATCCTCCTGCCTCTGCCTCTCGAGTGCTGGGATTACAGGCATGGGCCACCACTCCCGGCACTGTGGTATGTGTTGCTGATTGCTGCTGGGCGTGAGTCTCCATGCCCAGTATTGTATGTGGTTTTCAGGGAATTGAACCCAGGCCCTTGCACTTGCAAGACAGGCACCGGAACCACTGAGCTAAATCCCCAGCCCCTAGTACTTGTTACTTTTGAAATAATAAAGCTTGTAGTAAATGTTAATAGAATATAGTTTTTTTAAATTCAGATCTTTATTAGTACATTATATATACACATTATGATCGTATTCAACATTGAGAATTTGTACCAGTATATGACACAACTTAACTCTTATTTTTTCCCATTCCCTTACTTACCCTACCACCCCTGCCCCATATACATAAAGTTTATTTCCTTTTTTATTACTATCACATTATTTTTCCCCTCATTACTCACCCCTACACCCTGTTTCCTTTTAAATATTTTCTATTTCACAATATCAACTGTGTATACTACAACTCATTTACATCTTCATTTTCTCATACCAGAGAAAAGATGCGATATTTATACATCTGTGACCTATTTATTTCACTTATGAGGATGTCCTGAATGTACATCCATTTGAGTACAAATGACCCAATCTTATGTTTTATGGCAGAATAATACTCCATTCTAAAAAAAAGAACCATATCTTTATTCAGTCTCCAGTTGATGGATATTTGGGTTGTTCCCTAGATTTAGCTATCACAACTGAGCTGCTATAAACATGGGTACATATGTCACTGTGATGTGAATTTTCTAATTCTTTTGTGCATATACCTAGCAGGAATGTAGTTTTACATAGCCCATCTCTTAAGGTGCCTACATATTACAGAACGTTAGTAACTATGAATGTGGTCAGTACTTTCTCAAAGAGACACAAAGACATTCCATTTTTAGAAATCTAGTCACAAGTCAAGATACTATGATGTTCCATATTTGTCTGCTTACATCTGGGTAGCTCTTCTACCTAAGGTGCAGTTTTAATTTCCTTCTGTGATATTCTACTATGTAGTATTTGTTTCATTCTTTATGTTTCAAAGTCAGTATTGCTTTGAATTATGTTAGCATGGGACTAGCCAATTAGATTTGGACTTGTAAAATTGTTTTGCTAATTTATGTATGGTTCTCAAGCTTTACATCCATCACTACAGTAATGGATGCATACATTCCCTAGGAAAGGGCTAGTGATAGAAATCTAGTATAATCTCATATTAACATGAGGTTAAATGGCATATCTATCAGCTTGTCATTTTTATCAAAATGAAGTTCACTGACTGACTATGTATGTGAAGCATGTCCTGGATTCTTCCTGCCTGCAAAAATGTTTCCACTTCTCTGTTCTAGATCTGATTATTAAATTCTCTGTTTCACCTGTGCTTTCACTGGTCACTATCAGGCTAAGCTAAGTACAGGGTGTCTTTGTGTCATGACAAGAACACAGAGTGACAGTAGATTTTGAGCGATATGTAAACTGAGGCAGAAGGATTGAAAGTTAGAGCCCAGCCTGGGCAACTTAGCAAGATCCTGTCTCAAAATCAAATGTACAGAGGGGCTGGAGAGTTAGCTCGGTGATTCTGGCGCCTGTCTTGCAAACACAAGGGTCCGGGTTCGATTCCCCGGTAACCACATACAATACTGGGTGTGGAAACTCAGCCCAGCAGCAACCAGTACCACATATCACAGTACCGGGCATGGTGGCTGACGCCTGTAATCCCAGAACTCGGGAGGCAGAGTCAGGAGGATTGTTGTGATGTGAGTTAGAGGCTGAGCTTGGGGCCAGCCTGCACCACAAAGTGAGACCCTGTCTTAAAAAAAAAAAAAAAAATCAAATGTACAGAAAGAAGCTGCACTTATGGCTCCATGAGAAGGCCCTGGGTTCAATCCCTGGTACAACCAAAAAAAATACGAAGAAGAAATTTTGAGTTTTCTGAATATTGACAATTCCTAACTGACTGCATGGAGTTGGAGCTTTTGGGATTTGGGAGGGCTTAGGTCTTGTTACATCGGTTTCTACCTTTAATAGGTGATTTTATGTACTGAGACATTATTAAAATGAATATTTTCCCCTGTTGGTTACAAGTGAAACAGCCCGAACCGTAGCCTTCCTGCTTTTGATTATTATACTACACTAGAGTTTTTCTGATTTTTTCACACGGAGAACCTGGAGCCCTTCCTCAGGAACAGTTGCCTCGCTCCAAGTGTTAGCAGAGCTTCTCATTTTTTCTGCTTATGAAATAAAGATCGTATTAGCTCTCCTGTTGTGAGCAACAGCCACTGGGGTGACCAGCCAGTAATTCTGTTGGAAATTCAGAGGAGATACTGGTGTGTTGACAAGGGCAATCTGTCAACTGTGGTGTACCTTTAATAGATTTTAAGGGCTTGATCTGCGAATAAAGCCACTGCGCATCCAAGGAAGTTTAAGAAATATTTGTATTTAGGAATTAGGAAAAAAGTACAAAGACAGAAAAAGTAGTTCCACTTTACTACTCAGTGTGTCATCACTGGAAAAACACAGCATGAGAACAGCACCACTGCTGAGCGAAATCTTGGGAACGAGTAGGAAGTACAAAGAAGAAGAAGTTCCACCTTCACCACTCAGCGTGTCAGCACCGGAAAAACAGCACGGGGACAGCACTACCGCCGACGGACAGCAGAAGATAAGAACAGTCTCTTGTTGGGCTGAGGCAAACCCAAACTTCTTCACCTCCTATTTCTCCTTCAGACAAAAATGGCACCAAGCCAAAAGACAGACGTGGATGTGTACGATCACACCTTTGGCCAGAAGCCGGGGCCGGACACATTATTTTGAGAAATTTCTAGTGTCTTTGATAATAACAAACTCTGTTTCCATCCTCCCTAATGATCTGAAGGCTGTATTCTTTGGCTTGTATTTCTGGGGAAGGGGCCAGCTTCTCCCAGGAACACTGAAGCTGATACTTCTGGTGCCAAGAATTCTCTATACCAAGGTTTGTTGACCTAAGACTCAGTTTAAGAGCTGTTTTCCTGGTCTGCTTAGCACAGAGGTTTTTCTATACAGCGCCTGTTAACTCTTTCGTTTACCTTTCTCCTTCAACTAGTCCAGTAAGTATAAGGGCAAAATGAAATTTTTTCATTCCTTCCTGTAGGCAGGCACCAGTGAGGCCTACAGCATGTTAGTGCATTTTTACACTGGCACAGAGCCCTGGAGTTGGACTTAGTGAGTCTTAAATGTACTTAGGACATGGGTTTTATCTGCTTCATAGGAGACATTCCAGACATATTTGGGCTCAGCACAACTCTAAAGTTTTTATTCTTATTATCATGGTGCTGTTGCCTTTTTGTTTGCTTCCTTTATCTGTGATGTTAGTACTTTTCCAAGGCTAAAGTAAAACAAATAACTGCAGATGAGCTCAACTTGTGTTAATCTCATTACATTTATGGAATTGCTTTATTGCAATATTGAGAATGATACTGAAGCTCAGTCTGTGTCTATGCATGTCTGATGGACTGGAATCATGCAGTGCTGTTAGTAGCCAGTCCATAAAGATGTTCCCATCATATCAGGGTTCATCTTACTCCCCAATGTTAGGGCTTTCAGTGAAGCCTTGCTCATTTATCTGAAAGTTGATTGTTTTAACTGGTGTTCAAAGCTATTGTAATAGTCAAATACGTACTTAAAATTCTGTTGTTTTACTGCATTACTCATGTTTGTCACCCCATCAATCTGAACTCTTGAGTTGGAAGTTTGATTGCTTTCTTCCAGAGAAGTTAAATAATATTGAACGTATATGGCAATTCAAGGCAAATGAGAGAGTCCAAGTGTTCTTTTTTTTATGTGTGTAGCCCAAAATAAATTTATTTAAGCCCTCTAAATCTCAGTTTATACATCTGAAAACATCTGAAATTTACCTACAAGCATTGTTCATGTCTTCTCATCTCCCACATAAAATAACTGCTTTTGATTTGAATAGGAAAATTATATCTTCTGCTGCTTCTACTGTGGCTTTTAAGAAATCATATTAAATCTACCCCTTTGAGTTCTTCTCATCTTAAGATATTTTAATCTGTTATTTGCTTTAGTTTCCATTATTGAATCGTCTATATGAGGGATTTGAGCAGGTCATCTGTTATAGAACTATCTTAAATCTCGATATTATAGGCTGACTGCCTTGTGAATTGCTCATCACTGGAAGAATTAATGGGCAAAACTAGAACTCTAGACATGTTATGGATGGACTGCATATACATTACAGAACTAAAGTTTGGGAATCTGCTAATTCTTCTACATGGTGATCCTTCTGATTATTTTCCAATTAGCTCATAAACATGCTTATATATAATAATTTTATTCAAATATTGTTTATTCTACTGCTTTGGAAAGTTCAATCATCAGGGAAATGCAAATGAAAACCCTGATGAGATATTATCTCACCCCATTAAGAATGGGGTATTATCAAAAACATTGTTGATGATGTCCACATACTCTTGGTAGAAATGTAAATTAGTGCAGCAATTATGGAAAACAGTATGAAGAATCCTCTACAAGTTAAAAAAAAATAAGTAGCACTGGGAGTGTAGCTCAGTAGTAGTGCTTGCCTACTGTGCATGAGTCTATGGGCTTAGTCCCCAGAACCAAAAAACCAAAACAAAAGGAAAAGTCAATCAGTCTGGGAGAGAGACTGCATTCCCATGTTTCTGCAGCAGTATTCACAATAGCCAAAAGCAGACAAGTTTAACTATCCGTCAACTGATGAGTGCATTAAGAAAATGTGGTTCATATACAGAATGGAATACAAGTTATAGGAAGATCTAATCATCTACAATAATAGATAGAACATTCTGTTAAGTGAAATAAACCAGCCACAGAAAGATAGGTACAGCATAACTTCATTCATGCATGTGGAATCTAAAAGTGTTTATCTCATAAAGCTTAGGAATTAAAGGATGGTTATCAGAGACTGAGAGAGGGAGAGATGGAGAAAGGTTAATGAATGGGAACTAAAAGTTACAGTTACAATGGAGTAAGAAATTCTGATGTGCTGTTGCACTGTAGGGTGACTGACTATAAATAGTAATAATGAGCCATACATTTCAAAAAGCCAGAAGAAAGGATTTTTCAAGTTATATATAAATGATAAGTATTTTGGGGGTAGATATATTCAACCTGATTTAAACATTGCACTATATATACATGTATCAAAACCTTATATATCCTGTTAATATGCACAGTTTGCATTTGTCTGAAAATTAATTTAATTTCAAGCTGCATGTGGCAGTGCATACCTGTAATCCTAACTACTCCAGAGATGGAAGCAGGAATTCAAAGCCAGCCTGGGCAACCTAGCAAGACCCCATTTCTAAATAGATAGATAACTAAATAGATATATAGATGGATAGATAGATAGATAAATAGATAGATATATAGATGGATGGATGGATGGATGGATAGATAGATAGATAGATGATAGACAGAAACATTTAAATAAAAGAAGCAAAAAATTAAAATCTCAAACAGCCTGTGGGAAAGTCTAGAAGAAAATCTAAAGGAAACTTTTGAAAACATATATTTTACACGTATTACCAGCTTTCTGAACATTATTTTTCTGTTTTGAAGGCATACATACTTTATCATCATATTATTTATCTTATTCTATTTAATAAATAGTAACTATGTATTTCTTTAATTCTGTTTAGTAGGTTATAAAGTTATTGTGAGAAGATAAGATGTTTAATATCTTCATAAACTCAACATTAATTTCTAAAGAGCCAGAACTCTAGACACTTTTCAGATTTAATTTATGATCATTTACACTGAGCAGCCAGGAGAAGTTGCTCTTGATTAAACTCCTTTGCTCATGGTTTCTTTCTTAGCAAATTATAAAATGTACTTTTAATAAATGCCTTTTTGACCAAGGTAAATTTTTAATAAAGAAATCTCATTTATTCAAGTGCCACTGAACACATCTGATTATTTACTTACCAAAAAAGGATTATATCATGTAATTTCAAATGATATCCAAAAACATTACTGTTAATAAAATTTACCTTTAATAAACTATAAGCCTAGTTCCTCACCCCCAATGTAAGGTAACTGGGACTAATCTGAGGAACTTCTCTATAAATTTTGAAAGTTGAATTATTGGTGAAAAAGCAACTGATAATTTCTCAAGACCAAATGCCAGAAGAGAGCAATCATCTGAAAACTTTTTTTTCATTTAGATTCATGTGAATTTATGACTATCATTAGGGTCTGGCATACATTTTCTGCCTCTTCTCTTTTACCAAGCTTGCCCTACCCTACACTATCAAAGAGAATATATCTGGAAAAGCAAGCAGACTTTGTTCTTTGATTGTCTTTGTGTGTGTTGTGGTGCCAGAGCCTGAACCCAGGACATTCTCACTGAGCTACATCTCCAGAGCCCCTTCTCCTCCTTTATATTTTTCTGAGACAGGTTCTTAGTAAGTCGCTACATTGCCCAGGCTGGGCTCAAACTCATAATCTTCTTGCCTCAGCCTCCCACAATGCTGGGATTTTAAGCATGTACAACCACACTTGATTCTTTTTCTCAAAAATTATA
This sequence comes from Petromus typicus, assembly GCA_004026965.1. Lineage (NCBI taxonomy): Eukaryota > Metazoa > Chordata > Mammalia > Rodentia > Petromuridae > Petromus > Petromus typicus. Next base: position 7,752 of record PVIR01013033.1, on the reverse strand, counting down.
ATATTTTTATAAAATAAAATCATTAAATATGTTGGTGAATTCTATATTGTTGGCATCATATTTTAATGAGTGTTCTAACTTCTTAATTTTTTAATGTGTAGAGAGTAGCAGCTACTGTTTTAGTCAAAAGGCTTTCCAATTGATTAATGTGTTCATATATGATTTCATTTTTGAATATTGTATTATAATGAGAAAAAATGTTTTGTCTGCCTAGAAAATCTTTCAAAATAATTTGGATTTCTCTCAGAATGTGAAAGCATGAGGAAATCAGATTGAAATGCTGGAAATGTGAAGTAACTGGCTCTGGCTGTCTTTCATTGACTGGCCCTCTATTTCTTTGTATTTAAAATGCCAGGAGTACTTCAGTTAATTTTTAAAATCTGAACTCCTCTAAAATTTTTATTGATAGTGTCATTAGGAAGTAATAACAACGTCTGTCTCTGGCTTATGATAGGATATAAATTAAGATATATAATAGTGATCTGGAATTTTTAGTCCTGATTGTGTATTTTTAAAAATTGATTTTATTGTACATTTTTATGTACATATTATGTACATATTCAACAATTAGGGTTTGTACCCATACATGACACATCTTGATTCTCATTTTTTCCCTTTCTCCTCTCTCCTTGCAACTCTCTATCCCCTGCATACATAAGCTTTATTTGCTGTGGTTTTTTTTTTTTTTTTTTTTTTTTTTTTTTTTTTTTTTTTTTTTTTACAATCAAGTTTTTTCTTTCCCTTCTTTCCTGGCATAGAATCCACATCTCCCTAAATTGACATTTTAGTTAGCCAAGTTATACATGAATTGTGGTTTAAAATGTTAAATTCAAAGTACTATTTTCTAAGAGTTTATAAGACTCACAAGAGTGGCCATTGCATGGTACTGTGGCATTCTATTATGTTGCATGCATATAATTTTTAAAGTTCAAATCGTATTCAAAACCATCAATTCTCTTTCCCTTTCACCTTCTACTTAATTCTTTAAGGATAAGATCTTGCAAATAATTTTTGCTTTATCAGTGTTTTCTCTTTACTTTGTGCTTTGACAGATGAGGAGCTCTTTCTGTTACTACTCCTTCACCTTCTCTACTCTCTTCTCAATGTTATACTGATTTAACTAAATCGGTAACTTATCTTTATATTATTTTGAGTAGTTTAATATTATGAATATTTTGAGTGCTTTGTCAGGTAATATTTTATGATTGTATTCCTTTTCCTGTGTAGATCTTTTTTCCCCTGTGATTTCCACTTAATTATTATAGGACATGTTTCTTATGCTTTTCTTTCCCCAAGTTTCTGTCATATTTAATTTGCCTTACTGTGTTAATCAGTTCTCAGCTATAAAGTACCTGAGATTAAAAATTTACATGAGCAAAGGCTTAGTTTTGTTCATGGTTTCAGAGGTTTCAGTTTATAGTTAATACACCATGGTCAACTGGCTCTATTGCTTGTAGGCCTGAAGTGAGATAGAATTTCATGGTGTCAAAGGAGGCTCATCACCTTATGCAGCCAGGATGCAGAGAGAGAGAGAGAGAGAATGAGAAGGGGCCCTAGGAAAAATACCCTTCAAAGGCATGTTCCCAGTGACCTGCTTCCTCCAAGGGGACTTCTCTGCTTAAAGCTTCCACTACTTCCTAATAAGACCACCAGTTGGAGAGTAAACCTTTAACACACAAGCCTTTGGGGGATATTCTCCAAAACACAGTAATCATTTTTTCCCACAGAGATTACATTGGAAAGAATATATTTCAAAAAAATTTTTGTTTATGTTATTTAAAATATGTCATATTAATAAATTAGTTTCATGTCCAGAACATTTACTTAACTGTATTAATTCTAATTTCACTATAGAGATCTTTCTGAATTTTCTCTACACAATCATTTTTTTCTTCTTTTCCAAACCTTCTCATTTTTTCTCAGCAAAGGCTAAAGCTTAGGTTAAATCAAATTTTATCATATTTTACTTAGGATTGTTGCATATATATTCATTTGTAGATTGGCCTGTAATTATCCTTTCACATTTAGTCCTGTTAAGGTTTGGTATGAAGTGATGCTAATTTTGTCTCTTCTGCTCTTTGGAAGCATTTGATTAGATCTAAATTTTCTTCTGTTTTAACTGCATTATGATTAGAGATTGTTATGGTTTGGGTCCAAATTTTCCTCCAAAGCCTCATGCGGGTCTTAGGTGGCTTTCTTAGAGGTGGCTGAACCTAGAGTCTGTGATGCTGAGATTAAAGGCATGTGATTACTAAACCAATATACGAATTGGTTTGGCACCACCTAATCCTGGTAGTCTGAATATAATAAAAGTGATAGAAAGATGCTGTTATGTTTCCCTTGATGCTTTTGCTGTCTTTTACTGCTTATTAATTGTTGCTTGCTGCTATGTGACACTTGCCTTGGAACCAGCCGATTACAGACTGAAATCTCTACACACTGAGCTAAATAAACCTTTCCCCTTTAAACTTTGGGTATTGGGTATTTTATTTCAGCAGTGATAGAAGAGAGAAATTTGATACCGGAGAAGTGGTGTTGTTGCTTTGATACTCCTGGCCACGTAGCTCAAGAGCCTTTAGACCTGGCTTGTGGTAAGGGGAAGAGTTGGGAAAGATCTGGATGTTAAGAAATATCCAGTCTGAAAAAGTAGAGCTGGATGTACTATGTGGGAAATTCTGGCCAGCACTCAAAAGACCAGAAAGCTGGTAAACAGCAGGTTCAGGAGGTTTCTGCTGGGAAGAAATGCGTTGGTTGCTTGACTTCAGACAATGTTTGTTACGCCTTAGCAGAAAGTTTCTAGCATCTTGCTTGTGTCCAGAGACTGCCTGGGACTTTGATTAAGGGCAGTGGACTAACTAATCTGCTAGAAGAAATTTCAAGATGGTCTAATCTTGAAGCGATGGCATGGCTACTAGAAGGGACTTTTAGCCATGTTTGTGTTGAGAATCAAGGGTAAAGAGCCCAGAAGAATGATTTAAAATCTTTTGAGTGTGGCCCGAAAAGAAGCTCCAGTAAAGTTTTGGCCTGTAATGATAAAACAAAGATTATGATTGCTGAGAAGGAACAGAATACAAACATAGCCTGCGGGCATCATAAGAAGCAGCAGAACTCCACTTCTTTTGTAGCCTTAAAATTGCAACAGCAAATGCCTTTGCTTTTAGAAGAGAACCCCCCAGAACAGCATGCTCCAGAATAGCCATGGCCTAAGGAAGCTGTTCCTCAGGATTTAGTCCATACGCATTCTACTGAAGAGGAGAAGAAAGTGTGGCTACTGCTCTAGCTGGTGGCACACCTTGGCATCACCCATGTAATGCTGGTTTTTTTTTTTAATCTTTATTGGTACATTAAATATACACATCATGATTGCACTCCATAATGGGGATTTGTACCAGTATAAGACACAACTTAATTCTCATTTTTTTCCCATAGCCCTACCCACCCTACCACCTCCCCATATACATAACATGTAATGCTGGTTTTAGGCACATGCAGAATTCAAGAGTTGTAGAGTCAGGAAAGCTTCCACCCAGGTTTAAGAAAAAGGCCTGGGAGGCCAGGCAGTGTGGCCCTGAGGGGTCAGCATATGGAGCTATATGTGTGAAGCCAAAGTGCAGTGGAGACCCCAGAAGATTAGAGAAGCCAGAAATGTGGATTGCCTATAACCTTTGGAATGGAAATATCTATCATGTGTCACTGAATGTTCAAAGTGTGTAACTTTCATTTCATTTGCACATGGACATGCAGCTAAAAATTTATCATAAACCTTGGAGAAGGTTGAACTTTTCAGTAACACAGAAACTGTTAGGTCTTTGGCAACTCTTAGAGATGGACTTGATACCTTGTGCACAAAGGGACATAGGAACATACATGAGTCTTTGGGAAGTAAGGAGTGATATGTTTAGTATGTACCTGATAAGAATATGTATTCTTAATTTAATAAAAAAATTTATGTATATATTTATATTTCTTAATTTTATATACATATGTATATAAAATTTTAAAAAGTATATCTATATTAAGAAAAACATGTTACACATATTCAAACCTTTCTACATCCATGCAGTTTACTTTGCTCATAGTACTATCACTTGTCAGAATTTGTTTCAAATCTCCAACTATGATAGTGGACTTTTCTATCCTTTTTTATCTAGTGGTTGTACGGATTTAAGAATACTGTTAGTGCATAAAATTTAAGGGGTTTTCTTTTAGTATCTCAACTTGTACACCAATCCTTTGTATTATTTTGAATTTGTCCTGTTTTATCTTCTATAGTGGCTTATGCTTTAAATGTACTTTATCTGAAATTAATATCCCTATACCAGCTTTCTTTGGTAATTATTTATAACTTTTTCATATATTGTTTCAACTTTTCCATGTAGCCTTATTGTTTTGATGTCTTTCATAAATATCATACATGTTGAAATCTGTTTTCATTTTTGTAGTCTAAGGATGTTTGTTTCCAGCATTTTTCTCAATGTACTTCACACTTTACTTTTTAATAACAAGATCTTTTTCAAAAATACAAGATAGGGCCGAGGATTCAGCTCAGCAGTTCTGATGCCTGCCTCCCAAGTGTAAGGGCCTGGGTTCGATCCCCAGTAACCACACACAATAATATCCGGTGTGGTGACTCATGCCTACTAGCAATCAGTTCCACATGCCACAGTGCTGGATGTGGTGGCTCACGCCTGTAATCCCAGCACTTGGGAGGCAGAGGCAGGAGGATTGCTGTGAGTTCAAGGCTGAGCTCAGGGCCAAAGCGAGATTCTCAAACAAACAAACAGACACACAGATACAATTATCAATATATCTGTCCAGACACAATTGTTAGAATTTTGCCATAGTTTATATCTTTATATCTTGTTTGCTACTATCTATGTGATTAATGATTATGTAAATATATATATGTGTGTATATATATTTTGTTTTTGATAAGCCACTTGAAAATGAGTTACAGATGTTATAAAATTTTATATGCTTAAGTAACTCAGCATGCATCATACCTTACTTAAGGAAAGGTATTTTATCCAACCTAAACATGATATAAATACCACTCTTGGAAAATTGACCATAATTGTAAAGGCTTTTAAAAAGTCTTTCTTAGCTGTTCATATATTTGGTTTATGATCTTAATTTTTTAAACTTCTGTAATACATTTGAATAAAAATTTCCATGAATTCTTCTATCTGCTAATCTTGAGAGAAGAGAAACTGTCCGCTCATTGAACTTTTTTCAAGGATGTTTTTATAGTGAATGACTTAGAAAATGGAGATAGTGTCTCCCTTTGGAGGAAAGGCCAGGTTTGTTTTTTTAAAAGATAATATTTCAGAGAAAAAATCAAGGAAGCTCACTGCCCATTATAAAATTTTGGAGTCCTCTAAATACTGAATTTATCTCCTGTCACAGCATGGAGCACATGTGGAGACATCATCTTCTCTGCTTAGCATCACCCTATGGAAATGTGCTCAGAGAACCCATGAAATTGCCTTGAATCATGAATTGTCAGTTGTCAGTCATCAGGAAATCTTGTATCTGCTACCAGCATCTGTGATACCGTGGCAAGCTGACTCATTAGCTTCCATGTAGGAAAAAGACTCAGGGCTTGCACAGTTGTTAACAGTATTGTCTTCCCACATTTTATTTCTTGACACTATTTTTTAACAGATTCATTGAGTTATAATTTACATACTGCACAGTTAATCCATTTAAAGTGTACTCTTGATTTAACATGGTTTCAGAATCATGAAACCTTCACCTACATCAATTTTAAAACATTTCTTAACTGTACCTTCCCATTGACTTATAACCTCAGGCTACAGAGATTTACTTGTTGTAACTCTAGGTTTCTTTATTCTGGATATTTCATATAAGTAAATCATGTAGCATTTGGTAGATTGTATCTGGCTTCTTTCATACAGTCCAGTGTTTTCAAGTTTCATACATCATGAAACTACTTAATCTCTCCTTATTGCCAGACAATATTTCATTATATGTATATAGTACATTTTGTTTTTCACTTCATCCATCAGCAGTTGTTTGGATTCTTTACACTTTTTAGTTATTGTGAATAATGTTATTAACATCACTGCAACACTTTTGTATAAACAAGTTTCTATTTCACTTAAGTATGTAAGAGTGTAAGTATGTAAGAGTGGAATTGTTGGTTCATATGTCTTTTTCAGAAACTGCCACACGATGTTCTATAATGGTTGCACTATTTTACATTTGCATCAGTTATATACGCAGGTTCTAATTTCTCCACATCCTCAATAATATTGATTGATTTTTTTCTTTTTGATTATAGATATCTAATATGTGAAAAGTAATATCTCATTCTGACTTTGTTAATGAGATTAAGCATTAGTACATGTGCTTATTGGATGTTAATGTATATTTTTGGATAAATGACTTCAGATATTTTGTTCATTCTTTAACTGAATTATTTTTCTTCCTAATGAGTTGTTCTGGCAAGTTATAAGTTATTTGTATATTCTAAATGCAAGTTCCTTATCAGGTATATGATTTACAAATAAATTTCCTATTACGTGGGTAACATTTCCACTTTTTTGATGATGTCCTTTGAAGCATATTTTTATATTGATAAAATTTTTAAAAAGTTGATTTTGATTAAAGTTTTTAAAATCTTTGGCTTTTGATCTCATGTCTAATAAGGCTTCTACTAAACAACTACTAGGAATATTTACTGTAATGTTTTTGTCAAAGAGTTTTATAATTTTACCTCTTTGATTTCCCTTCCATTCAAACTTAATTTTTATGTACAGTGTAAAGAAGGGGCTCAGCTTCATTTATTTGCATGTAGGTGTGGAGTCATCCCAGCACCATTTGTTGATAACCATGTTTCTTCCCACCAGTGAATGGCTTTAACACCTTGGTAAAATTTTAATTGATTCTAAATGAATGACATTCTTAATTCTCATACAGATCTTTTGACCTATATGTCTCTTCTAGTGCCAGTACTATATTAGTTTAAATATGTTTTTAATTTTTAAAAATATTTCTTGGCTTTGCGACTTATGATACCATTTGAATTCCATATTAATTTTAGTATCAATTTGTCCATTATTTATCAATACTGGGGATAAAACTTGGGCCCTTGAGGTTGCAGGTTCAGTGTGGTGCCACTAAGCTAAACCCCTGGCCCCAGTTTGTCCATTTCTGAAAGAAAGACACTTTGAGATTTTTCATGAGGATTGCTTTGAATCTACAAACAAAATATGGACAATGTTGCCATCTTATCAATAGTGTCTTCTGATTCACGAACATGAGACTATTTCAGCTACTGAAGTATTCTCTAATTTTTTAATGTTTCACAGTTTTCAGAGTAAATGCTTTGAATTTATTTACTTAAATTTATTCAAAATAATTTGATTTATTTTATCATTGTAAATAAATTTTTCACATAATTCAATGGTAGTATAGACACAATTGAATTTTCTGTATTTATCTAGGGCCTTGTAATCTATATGGATTCCTTCACTAATTCTACTGGCAATTTCTAAATACAAGAGGATGCCATAAGTGAGTGTAAATAGCTTTGCTTTGTCCTTTTCAGTATGGATATTTCATTTTCCCAGACAAAACTTTTCAGATTAAATTGAAAAGTAGTGATGTAATTTCTTTGTTCTTGATTTTATGAGATTGAAATTACTCAATCTTTTATTACTATGATATTAGTTGTGGGTATTTTTGGGGGTATTTTTTTTTTTGGTAGATGTCCATTATGAGTTTGAA
>PVIR01013032.1:0-42868 GCA_004026965.1 Petromus typicus | reverse complement strand
TTTACTTTTTATATCATTTTCATAACTGTATCTTATTTTCCATTTTTGACATGAGTCTAATAATCTTGGTTATACTTATTAGAATTGTGAATTTTGATTTTTATTAATTTCCACTGAAAAAGTGGTGAATATTGCTGAAACAGGGTAGCAATTTTGAATCTAATTATTTGGAACAGCGGACAATTTACTCAAATTTATGACTTCCTTACTTGGATTTATGAATGTCTGCCCTACCCTTTGGGATCAACTACTGGGATTTTTGTGAACATCTACTCCACTCTGTTAGATTTTAAACTACAAGGATTGCTACACTAGGATTATTGACCTTAAGACTTACTGGGACTCACTGGGATTTAAGGATGTTCGCTCTGCCCTGACATAATTTTCAAATATAGGGATTATTGTGGGACCACTCTGTTTTATGTATGCTAAGATTATGGATGTGAAGGCTTGGTAGCAAATAAAGTAGTGGTGACCTCCAGGTTTTCTTCTGCTGCTGCTCAATTATTTGGCCTTTGACTATCGCTGCTCAGAGTAGCAAGAGTTAAGCCCAGACTCAGCCTTTTTCTCAAAGTTCTGATTTTGTTGTTTGTTAAGCGTTTTCCTGTGGCACTCATGGGGGACTAGAGTTTTCATGAAGATTCTGGCTTTGTCTTCTCCTAACTACCTCACTAAACACATTGATTTTGGAGAGCTTTAGTTTGAAGGTTTTGTTTTGTTTTGTTTTTAGTATTGCTCTAGCATGAATAATTTGGCTCTGGGACATGATCTTTTTTTTTTTTTTTTTTTTTTTTTGAAACAGGGTCTCGCTTTGTGGTTCAGGCTGGCCCTAAGCTCAGCCTCCAACTCACATCACAGCAATCCTCCTGCCTCTGCCTCCCGAGTGCTGGGATTACAGGCGTGAGCCACCACGCTTGGCACTGTGGTCTGTGGTACTGGTTGCTGCTGGGCATGAGTCTCCACACCCAGTATGGTATGTGGTTATTGGGGATTGAACCCGGGTCCTTGCGCTTGCAAAGCAGGCACCAGAACCACTGAGCTAACTCCCTGGCCTGGGACATTTTCTTTTTTCAATTTTTTTTCATAAAATTTAGGAGAATCCATTTAAATTGATTTTTCACAATAATGGGCTATTGGCATTTCCACAGAACTTTCCACATTTTGATTCTTTTTACCCCCTAGTCTTAGTTTCTTATCCCCTAAATGAATTTTCTATACTAGAGTTGGAGCTAAATTTACAGAACAAATTACATTTTTCCCTTTATGACTGTCATTACTGGAACTATTTTTATGTGCTCCAAAGATTGTTAACTCCAAACAGGTTCCCTGAATAAGTAAATGTCCTCTTTTAATTTGTTGTAGAAAGAAAAAAATAAAAGTTTCTGCAAAAGTTTATCTCACCTAAGGCAACTCCCTTTCTTCAGAATCAAATTCCTTGAAGTCCTACCTTACTTGGTAACTCTGCACACTGTTACTTATCTGTTGTGTCAGAAAATTTATCAGGTAACCGTGCACACCTGAAAAGAGGCAATGATTCAAATCTTTAATAGGCTTGAAAATTAAGGAAATTATGTCTTAACTCTTGTTCCACAAAAACATTAGTTTCATAGATTTTTCAAGAAAAACATATATACTTGATACAGTTTTATGTAAGATGTATATCACTTTTTAAATAATAAGAACACAACAAATATATTGTATATCTAATGCTACCTTATAAAAGATAATTTATCACTGAAATTACACAACTAGTATTTTAACATTATTTTTCCCATAAAAAATCTCTAAATGGAGTAATTAATAGTTTTTGATACTGCAAAACCAAAACGTGTGGAAATGCAATGACATGTTGAAATTATGTAATAATTATTATCTATAATTTCCAATGACTATTTAAATAAGAAAATTTAACTCTCCAATTAGTTTTTTCTTAAGCAAATATGAACATATACAGGAAAATTATACTGGTTGGAATTTTCAAAAATTTATTTTAAGCATTAAATTTTATTGGAAAATTCTGATTCTATATATTAAAAATTAGAAATGTGAGGTATAGTAACATAAGCCTCCTCTTGCACCTATCTGGGAGACTGAAGCTGAAGGCTTGCCTAAGTTCAGCAGTTTGAGGCCAACTCATGCAATGTCACAAGACCTTACTCAAGATAAAAATTTAAAAAATTAAAAACTTGAAAATAGAGTAAGAAGATAGAATGCTACAGTCCATTAACATATCATTGCATCCACAGTCTCTCACTCTTCTCTCAAGGTGATTTATGTCATCTTAGTTTTGAAATTCAGAAGAAAATGATATTACACAATTATCCTTGTGCTCAGCAATAAGACAACAGTGCTCCTTACCCATCTTAAGTGAATGAACAGAACTACTCATTTGTCTGGAGAAATATCTTTTAGATTTGAAGCTTTTATCTGATTCTGCCTGCTACATACTTAATTTATCTTGGAAATAAAGGTTTAGGTTGGAGATTTAGCTCAGTGGTTCCAGTGCCTGCCTTGCAAGTACAAGGGCTGAGGTTCAGTCCTCAGTAACCACAAACAACAATGCTGGGCATGGAGACTTACCTCCACCAGTAATCAGAACCACAAACTACAATGCTGGGCATGGTGCTTCATGCCTATAAACCCGGCACTTGGGAGGCAGAGGCAGGAGGATTACAAAAATAAGTTTTATCATCCTTTCATTAATTTATCTAATATCTACCTTATTCAGTGAAATTCCTTTCAAAGAATGCTCCAAACTCCTTCCAAATAAGTGTTTATAAACTCAAAACTCAATAGATCATTCACTATCTTGCTGTACATTTGGTCCTCCACAAATTCTTATTTTGAAATCCTACAGTATATAGGAGTGGGAGATGGTGCCCTATGGGTTGTACTTTGGTCATAACTGGAGTCCCTGTACCAAAGACCCAGCATGGCTAACTGGATCATGTTAGCCTGTGAAAACACAACTCTAAAGTGTTCTCTGTGCTCCTTTATACCATTCCTTCACTAGATGAATTCCACTGGATACTGCATTTCACAGCTTTAAAAAACTACAAGAAATAAATTTTTGAGGTGTTTACAGTCTACCCAATTTAGTGATTTCAGACATTATTCTTTTTGTATATGAATATTAGCCAAATTCCTGAAGTTTGAGAATCCATCAATCCTCACATGCTTGGAGACATTTAGTTCTCTTTCAGCAGTTGCTACCTCCTGCGTGATATCTCCCATATACTTAGTTCCTGTTTTTGAATTCCTGTGAAAATATAGCACATTTGGGAAATATTAAAACTATCATTATATTACTCTGAACAATAATACTCTTTTAGGCATTATTTCATTATTCATGCTAAAAGCAATTTAAATTGATCTATTAAATTATTCTAGTTACCTACTTTGTAAAACATGTATTCAAAGCAAACAAATCTTTAAAGTGATTTTTAATAGTTTTTTGATGTATAGATTACAATTTTGTAATCCTTGAAGTTTATTTTGGTTTCCATTTAATTAGAACGTCAATTAAGGATTTAGTGGAAAATACACTGCATTTCCTGTAATGGACTTTGTGACCTTAATTATTTATGTTCATTTTATTCAAGATTTTCTAATAAATATTTTGACATTGAGATAAATATGATATGTATTTGATGATATTTATTTTTTGATAAATAAAACATTGAGTGTCCATTAAGTGCATAAGACTAGATATTTTAATTTAGGAAATAATACATACAATTTTTCTCTATCTTCAGAAAAGTTTGAATGAGGACTAGTATTGTCTAATCATCATAAAAAGATGATTTAAATACAGATCATAGTCATTTACTATAAAAGGTCTTCATTTATAAATAGATTAAAGAAATACATAAAATAGGTGTTTTTAATGTTTGTAATGAAGATTAGGCACACAACTGAAGAAGAAAAGAAGTCAAACATTCTCTAAGTGTTATTATACACTATGAAATTTAACATATGATGGACATCATGTAGGATCAATATGAATACTTCTATTCTCACCTTAAAAATCTATCTACTCAAATAAAATAATTGTAAGTGGTAGTTTGAAGCATTTATGATGACATGAAATGGAAAACAGGATAAGTTCTGAATTGTGACTGTATCTTTTATTTTCATGCCCCAAAGCAGATATCATTAAAGTATATTGACTGAGGCTTTCTTAAACACTGAAGTATATATTTATTTATTCTTACAAGGTTAGTCAAGGGTTTCCTCTTTAGGTATCTCTGATTTTATGTCAACTTACCAGCCTCCTTCTCAAACAGGATTAGAACATCACTTTCATTTTTACTTTAATCCTGATACCCTCCACACCTCTCACTTCGTGCTGTGGTAACAATTGATACATCCTTCAGTTATTTCTACAGTATTTTGATCTTGTGATTTGTTTTAGGAATTAGGAAGTAGAAATATGGACAAGTAGTAGGAGAGTATTCTGGACATGGGCTCTCTATAGTGAGAAATTGGTTAATTTTATCATTTCTTCACTCTGAAAAGGTTCCCTACATCATCCCAACTAATGTGGACAGTCTAGAAGAAAACCACACTTTCAGGTTTTAGAATTTATTCTGAAGTGTGACGGTTCTCATCCAGAAATACTGATGATCAAAGGAAGTTTCAGGTCATACTTGGCTTATAATCAAATATTAACTAATATATTTTTTCAATACAGCTGACTGGATAACTTGAGTGAAAATTCTTTTGAAAAGAAAAACATGTTGGGTAAAACACTGAAAGAGGTAGACAGCAATGAGAAATCTACAGAGACTTATTGGGTGAAGAAATAGTAAGTGAAACAGAAAAGTTCCAAACTCTGTATCCTGAAGCCTTCTTTCATTTTGTTGAGATCAGCACCATATTTCTGTACTCTGGAATCTGCATCTGTTCTTGATATCCACTGGGATAGCTACATAGGACATACCATTAAGATGTTTTTTCATTTTTTTAAAAAAAATTAAAATCTTTATTGGTACATTACATATACACATCATGATTGCACTCCACAACTGGTTTGTACCAGTATAAGATGCAATTTAATTCTCATTTTCTCCCATACCCTATCCACCCGACCACCCTCTATATACATAAAATTTGTTTCCATTCTTTTTTGTAATAATCTGATTATATTTCCCCCTTCACATTATTTCATTTTGAGTATTATCTATTTCACAATATATAACATACAATTCTAGAACTCGTTTATATATTTATTTTCTCATACCAGAGAAAAGATGTGATATTTATATATCTGTGACCTATTTATTTCCCTTATGATGATATCCTTAAGGTATGTCCATTTAAGTATAAATGATTCAAACTTATCATTTTTATGGCAGAGTAATGCTCCATTCTGTAGAGGAACCACAGCTTTGTTATCCAGTCTCCAGTTGATGGACATTTGGGTTGTTTCCAAGATGTATCAATCACAAACTGAGCTGCTATAAACATGGGTGCACATATGTCACTGTGATATGAGTCTTTTAATTCATTTGTGTATATAACTAGCAGAGCAATAGTCAGGTCAAATGGGACATCCAATCCTAGCATTGCAGGGAATCTCCAAACTGATCTCAACAGGGTTGGTACGAGTCCTACCAACAGTAGAGAAGGGTTCCTTTTTCTGTGCATCTTTGCCAACATTTGTTGCTGGCTAATTCTGAAATGGCAGCCATTCTTCGTGGAGTGAGATGAAAACTCAGTGTTGTTTTCTTCTACATCTCTTGAATGACTAGTGGTGTTGAGCGTTTCTTCATATGCTTATTAGCAATACTTACTTCTTCCTCTGAAAAATATCTGTTCATTTCAGATGCCCATTTTTGAATTGGCTCTTTAAATTTGGGTGGGATGATTTTTGTAAGCTCTTTATATATTCTAGATAGTAACCCTTTATCTGAGGAACAGCTGGTAAAGATTTTTTCCCACATTGTTGGTTTCCTTTTTGCTCTGTTGGTGGTTTCCTTTGCTATGCAAAAGCTTTTTAAAAGAATGAGGTCCCATTTGCTGATTTCTTCTGCCAATTCCTGTGCTATAGAGGTTTTCTTCAAGAAGTCTTTCCCTAAGTCAGTATCCTAAAGAGTTTTACCTAACCTGTTTTGCAACAGGATTAGAGTGTCTGGTTTAATATTTGGGTCTCTTATCCACTTTGATTTTAGCTTGGTACAAGATCAAAGAGCTAGATATAGTTTTAGTCTTTGGCAAGTTGAAGCCCAGTATATCCAGCACCATTTTTTAAAGAGGCTGCCTTTCCTCCATTGAGGATTTTTGGCTCCTTTGTTAAAGATGAGGTGGCTCAGTGTATCCAGAGTAGTTTCTGGATCTTCTAGTCTACTCCATTGATCCTCTGGTCTGTTACTTTGTCAGTACCATGCAGTTTTTTTCACGGTGGCTTTATAGTATAATTATAATTAATTATAGTATAATTTCAGGTTTGGAGGTGTAATACCCCCCACCATGACCCTGTTACTTAGTATAACTTTTGCTATTCTAGGTCTTTTTGTGGTTCCAGGTGAAAGTTTGGATTTTTTTCTCTAGATCTGTCCTGCATCCTTTTCTTGTTCCTGATCCAATTGAGATGACCATATGGTTTTTGTCCTTGAGTCTGTTAATATAGTGTATAACATTTATTGATTTACATATGTTGAACCATGTTTGTATACCTGGAATGAATCCAACTTGGTCAGTGTTTATAATCATTTAGATATTTCTCTGTATTCTGTTTGCCAGTATCTTATTAAGGATTTTTGCATCAATGAGCATTAGGGATATTGACCTGTAGTTTTTGATTGGGTCTTTCTATGCTTTTGGAATCAGGATAACGGTTGCTTCGAGAAATGAGTGTGGGAGTACTGTTTCCCTTTCAATTTCATTAAAGAGTTTAAGAAATAAAGGCACTAACTCTTCTTTAAAAGTTTTATAGAATTCAGCAGTAAAACCTTCAGGTCCAGAGCTTTTCTCTGTTGGCAAGTTTTTAATTATATTTTCAATTTCACAAATTGATATTGGTGTGTTTAACATTTCTATATCTTCTTTATTCAGCTTTGGCAGTTCATATGTGTCTAGAAATCTATCCATTTCTTCTACATTTTCCATTTTATTAAAGTATAAATTTTCAAAGTAGGTGTTTATTATCCTCTGGACTTCCTCTGGATCAGTAGTAATTTCTCCGTTATCATTCCTAATAGCATAGATATGGGCCTTTTCCTTCCTTTCTTTAATGAGGTTGGCTAAGGGTCTATCAATTTTGCTTATCCTCTCAAATAACCAACTTTTCAATTCACTGATTTTTTGAACTGCTCTGTTGATTTCTATTGCACTAATTTCTGCCCTGATCCTTATAATTTCTTGCCTAATGTGAGCTTTAGGTTTGTCTTGCTGTTCTTTCTAGTTACTTGAGGTTTAGCATTAAATTATTTATTTGAGCTTGCTCTGTTTCCTGGATGTAGGCCTTCACTGCTATGAATTTTTCCCATAGAACTGCTTTCACTGTGTCCCATAAATTTCTGTATGTTGTATTGGGGTTATCATATAGTTGTAAGAACTGCTCATTTTCTTTAATTTCTTCTGCGACCCATTGGTTGGTCAGCAGAGTGTTGCTCAGTTTCCGTGTGTTTGTGAGGCTCCTGGGCTGTCCTTTGCTATTCAGCTCCAATTTCAGAGCACTATGGTCTGACAGTATACAAGGGAAAACTTCAATCCCTTTATATTTGCTTAAACCTGTTCTATGAATGAGCACATTATCCATTTTTGAGAATAATCCATAAGCAGCTGAGAAGAATGCAAATTCTGACTTTGTGGGGTGAAATACTCTGTAGGCATCTTTTAAGTCCATTTGCTGTAGAGTCTGGTTTAGCTCAAGTATTTCCTTATTGATTTTTTGTCCAGTTGATCTGTCTCTTTTTGACAGTGTGGTATTGAGATCCCCTACTACTACTGTATTGGAGTTTATCTGGTTTTTCATGTCCCTGAATATTTGTTTTATATAGTTGGGTGCATTAGAATTTGGAGCATAGATATTTAAGATCGTTATTTATTTCCCTTGGATTTTCCCCTGAACTAAAAGATGGTGTCCATCTTTATCCCTCTTTATCAATTTTGGCTTGAAGTCTATTTTGTCTGAAAATAAAATTGCTACTCCTGCTTTCTTGCTGTTTCCTGTCACATGGAGTATTGTTTTCCTTCTTTATTTTCAGTCCATGGGTTTCTTTCTGAATTAGGTGTGTTTCTTGTATGCAACAGATTGTAGGATCTTGTTTTTTGATCCATTCTGCCAGTCTGTATCTCTTAATTAGTGCATTGAGTCCATTGACATTAATGGTTATGACTGATATCGGCAAATTTGTGCTGTTGTGTTTTCCTGTTCTTGGCTCTGTTATTCTACTTTTTCCCTTTTCCCATCAGTTTCTTGTTTCGTCCCATAGGTTGACTCAGTTAGGTCTCATGGATTTGTAACTTTCCTTATCATTCTCCAAGATATTCTGTAGAATGTTTTGAAGCAAAGGTTTCATAATTGTGAAGTTTTTCAGTTGTACTCTGTCATGGAAGTATCTTATTTCCTCATCAATTTTGAAGGACAGTTTTGCAGGATATATCAGTCTGGGTTGGAAGTTGTTTTCCTTTAGGGCTTGAAAGACTTCACTCCAGGCTCTTCTTGCATTGAGTGTTTGAGTTGAAAAGTCTTCTGTGACCCTGATGGGCTTCCCTTTGAATATAACTGTTTTCTTTTCTATGGCTGCTTTCAGGATTTCATTCTTTTTTTTTATATCTGAAACTTTTATAATTATATGCCTAGGTGTAGATTTTTTCATGTGACAGGTGTGTGGAGTTCTGTATGCTCCACATACTTGTATGTCCAATTTCCTTTTCTTGTGAAATTTTCTACCATTATCTCTGTGAATAGTTTTTTAATGTCTTTAGCATTGTCTCCTGCTTCCTCAGTGACTCCAAACAATCTTATGTTATTCTTCTTTGAATCATCTAGGAGCTGTTGGATTGATTTTTCATTATCTCTTACTTTTTTCCATAAATTATTGCCTTTCCTGTTCACTGGTTGAGATCCTGCCTTTTAGGTCTGAAATTCGGTCTTCCTCCATATTCATTCTACTTTGCAAACTTTCACTTTCTTCTTTAACTTTCTGGAATTCCACTTGTAGGTGTTTAAAAGGTTCCATTGCTTTTACTATCTTGAATTCTATCAACTAGATGATTTTCTCTTTAGCTGTATTAATCATTGTGTTGACTGTGTCCAATATCTCTGCTTTCATCTCAGAGATCAGTTCTGTTTTCCATTTTACTAGATCTGCTTTGGTTACCATTTCTGAGGACCCTGAAGACTGGCCTTCAAACTTCTCTATTTCCCTTCCCCCTGTGTTACTTTGAGATGAGGATCTTTGTATTTGAGACTTTGAGTGTTTCCTCATCTCTGAGATTTTGTCATTGCTGTTGTTTTTGGCTTTGTACCTGCCCTGTTTTCTGGCTATGTTTGTCGCAAGTCTCTTTCCTCCTCATATTTAGGAACCTTAAAATATCAGTGTTTCCTGGGTTTTTCTTTACAGTCTGTATTTGGACCTAAAGCAAACCCCCTAGTTCTGGCATACCATATGAGGCACTCAAACAATATGGTTAGAACACCTTGTCCCATCTGCTTAGAGGCAAAAAGCCTCTGGCTCCTGCACTGGTACAATGGCGCTACCTGATGTTCCAATCGGCCCACCTGCTCACCAATACAGAGTCCCTGGATTTGCTTGTGTAGTCGACTTGGAGGTCAGTATCCTGCAGACCATGTGCAGCTGAAATGGTGCTGGCTGATGTTTCAACAGGCCCACCTGCTTACCAATACAGAGCCCCTGGATGTGCTTCTGCAGTTGACATGGAGAAAGTCAGACTGGCCTTCCTTGGCTGCTATGGCATGGGCTGCCACTTCCCTAGCTCTGCCCTCTTTTACATTCAGTCCCTTGGTGCTCTTCTGGTGTGGTACTGGAGGCCAGCTGGCTCCAGTTCTGGGCAAGTGCAATAGCACCGACCTCCACCTCTGCGGTGCTGCCCGCTGTTATACTCAGTCTCTGGGCGCTCCACTATTAAGATTTTTAAATTGTTCTCAGCAAGGTATAGAATATTTAAGGACATGACAGACATTATACTTAAAGAAATATAAAACCATACTAGAAATGTAATTAAGAAACTAAAATCATAAATGAGGATGAAGCAGACTTAAGAAAAATAAATAGAAATTCTTGAAGAAAATCAAAATAATCAGAATTAGAAATTTTTAAAAACAGCTTAAGTAATAGGCTACAAGCACATACAGATAGATCTGGGATATTTATTTTTCTCAAAATATGCAGAAAATTTTGTAAAAAAAAAGTATTGGGAGACTTAGAGAAGATTAATTCTTCTAAAAGGAAATAAGTGAACAAATAGAAGGATTTAGATGCGGAAGAATAAATGTGTATAAATTTTCCAGAACTGGTAAAAATTGTCAATCTTTGGATCTTGAGAACCGAGTAGCCACAATCTACATGTAAATATGAATCAATGAAACCACAAAGTTAAAATGGAAAAGTTTAAAAAAATCAGAAGAAAAGCAAAGAAAAAAGGAAGGAAGGAGAGCAGAAAGGACAGAAGGAGGAAAAAAGGAGGGAAATAAAGAAGCAAGAAAGGAAGGAAGGGAGGGAGAAGGGAAGGAGAGAAACAGTAGAAAGAGACCAGAGAAAAGAGTGGTGAGCTCTTCAAAGCAGTTAGATTGAGTGGCATCAAACTGATTAACAGCAAAATCAGAAGGTTAAATACCTTTAAAAATAATCTTCAAGTTATCAGGAACTATAAACTATAGATCTGTACATTGAAACATGGCGTAATAAGAAAAAATATAAAATAGACATTTTAGTGAACAGAAACAGAACCTTCTCCTAATTTTTCTATCTAAAGATCAATTTTAAGAAAAATTATTCTAACCTGAAGATAAGAAATAAAAGATAAAGTTTTTAAAAAAGCATTTAAAAATAGTGGAAAAGTATTGTCTGTAAAGTGAGTAATACTCAATAAAATTCAATTTATATTCTAATACCTCAGTGACGTTAAGCCAGGCAGTTTTTAGCATATTAGAAAGGGTAGGAAAACTGAACCATCCCATTAACTGTTTGAGGAATGTATCATTAAAAATATGTGTTATGAATAAGAAATGGAGAAGTGTGGGGGTAAGGGGTAGAATGGTGTCTCACAGAAACTGAGCAGTAGGAGCAAGTTGTGGATGAGTCAGGTGTAGCACCTGCACCGTGGACTATCACACTTAGTGGACTGCTCATCATGCAGACACAAACATTTTCAACAGACTCATGACAGTTATAGCTCTAACAGACATAATATCCTTATATTGACACCTATACCCTTCTGTTGTGATGCTTTAAAGATGAGAAGTTCACATGCATGACTTTCTCAAATGTATAAAAATACCACTATGTTCTAATTTGATCCATGATGTAATTTCTTGTTGAGTATCACTTGAAGTTGATCTTCACTCTTTCTTTTTTTTCAGACAGGGTCTCACTTTATAATTCAAGCTGGCCCTGAGCTTAGCCTCAAACTCACATCACAGCAATCCTCCTGCCTCTGCTTCCTGAGTGCTGGGATTATAGGCATGAGACACCATGCCCGGCACTGTGGTATGTGGTACTGATTGCTGCTGAGTGTGAGTCTCCACACCCAGTATGGTATGTGGTTACCAGGGTATTAAACCCAGATTTACTTGCAAGACAGGCATCAGAACCACTGAGCTAAATCTCTGGCCCTTCACTTATAAGATGATGGATAATGAACTCAATGACTTAAATCATTTTATTTTATTCCATTCAAAATCAAGTCAGGTGTTTGTAGTACTGACCAGAGTGACTATATGTTGACTTTCAGTTAAGTGCATTCACTGTGCACTGGTTAATAAGTCTGGTGAATCTCAGCCCCATGTCGCAAAGCTGAACAGAGTGGAATCTCTGCTTACAGACAGGTGACAACTGGCTTCACTGCAAGTTGATTGCTCCATGCAAAGGATAGTTGCCCATAAAGATTAAATATCATCGCATTGCACTCCTCTTTACCACAAGGAGGAAACTGGTGCTAGGTGTTAGACCTCAGGGATCTAAGAATAGGCAGGACTAAATACTGAAGGACGTCATCTTCAGGTTGAGGACAGGGACAAAGCCTGGCTCCCATATTCAGGATAGGACAGTCTCAGGATGAAGCCCTCCAGCACGTGATGCAGTAATAGGAGAAAATTGAAGGTGAGAAGATGTGTGGTGTTGGCAGATATAAGGCCAGCTTAAAAATAATACTCCAGCTTCTGAAGTCATTTGCTAAGCTTTAATTACATCCAGATAATGTTATAAATAATTTTTCATAAAAGTAGAAAAAAATATTTTCATTTGTCTTTTATAAGCAAGCAATACATAGGTTGTTTATGGTAGAAGAAAATTTGGACTCCAGGTGTCTAGAAACCAAGCTGAAATAGCTCTGAATATTCACTATGAGTTGGTTGATACTTAGCTTATCTACCAAAGAAAATATAACACAGAAGATATGGCCCCTGGCGGGTTAATTTGATTGATTTTTTTTGAAGGAAATGAAATGAAATGAACATCTAGTTTTTTTTTTTGTTTGTTTTTTTTTTTTTTTTGGAAATAGGCTATTAACAGAGAAAATAATAAAATGCATATACAGGGATAAGAAGTATAATGTTAAGCAGGCATGGTAGTGCAAGCCTGCAATCCCAGCACTCAAAGAGGCAGAGGCAAGAGGATCACTGTGAGCTCAAGATCAGCCTATGATACATAGTGAGTTCAAGGCCAAGTTGAACTATATAGTGAGACTCTAGTCAAAACAAAAAAATAAAAAAAAAATTATCATGACATTGTGTCTTACTGTGGGGTTAATGTCCAATGGCAGTTTAATTATCAATGTAGTAAGTGATAAAAGGAACACACACATGCACATACACATGTGCGCACACACACACACACACACACCACACACACAAACACACACACACACACACAGATGTCCTTATATTTGGCCAGTATTAGTATTTTCACCCATACAGAGTGATTTATCAAGAAATCTATGCGTGTAGTAATAGATCTCAAACACTGTCTCATTTAAACCGACTTTATAATCATGGTGACATTAAGAGGTGTGTATGTTAATTTTTCAGTAAAGGTGTTTTTTTATTGGAAATGGGACTGTTTCTTGTCTCTAAAGTGTACTCATGCACATGAGTAAAGTTTCAGAAGTAAAATTGCACAGAATGGCATTCCAGGCCAACCACAGGAGTGCTTTCAGCTCTAAATATTTTAAAATATTTTTAAGCTTTGAAGTTACTCTCTTTTGTCTTCAACACAAATGCCATGAAGATTTCTCTCCTGTCCTCTTGTCAACTTGAAGAGGCCTAAGAAAGAGTCTATGAGTACTAGTGTAAACACCATCATCAACCATAGGGTAACTTTGTCAGACTATGAAAAGGATGATTCTTTCTCCATACAGTCTCCCATATGTCATATTTGGCAAGTGAGGAAGATGCCATTCCCATCTCTTCCCTTGGTAAAGTGTCCTTGTGTATGGCTCAGCATTTGCCTCAGAGGGGGTCTGTCAAGCCTGGGTGGTCCACGGGAGGACATCACTGACCTGGCTTCCTCACTGCCAGCCGTTCTAAAAGGGTCTGCATGCTAGTATTTCCTGAAGGTTTAGAATATCCCACATGCATGCTGTGCTGGGCAGGAACACTGTTGGACCTGACTTTCTGCAGTCTTTCCATTTCATAGCTTCCAGTTCCCACAGCTGCCTTGGACCACAGCTTGGCTTCTGAGGTTTCTGGAATATTTATGTGTTGAGAAGATCAAAATTATGTTTTTATGCCAGCTAGAGGGTCTTTATTGGAGGGTAAATTTTTTCAAAGCTCATAAATATAAGCAGCTTTTGGGCATGCAAAAGCGCTTACACATTTTAGGTTCTTTTCTCTTTCTAACAGTCTTTACCAGTTGAAGTCACTTAACTTTTGTGTTTGTTTATCCCCAGGTTTCTGGGTCAGTGGAGATAGTTTGTATAAAAATATTAGATGATGGAGGATCCTAATGAACTCTAGACAATTCTTTCAATATTAACACTGCTGCATTGATTTCTGTCTTCTGTTCAGAATAAGGACCAGGATGGTAGCCTGTGGTATATAAAATGTGGGGTCAGCAGGGTTAGGACCATCCATCCCTATGCATTTCAAAGGATCATGTGACTTTAACTGCTTTCTGAGAGACCATCTCTGAAGTCCTGGAATATCCTGCTTGATAAATGTGTATTCATATATCTGGAGCCACTGCACCATGTCACAAAGTTTATGCTAGCATAAACTGGGACAGAGGATTAGCCATGTTGGATCAGCTTGATGTCTGGATAAGCTAGAGAGTGACTGGTGTCATCCTAGAAATTGCAGCATGTCAGCAAGGCCAGTTCCAAATGAAACTCAGGGAAGATTGGATCATTCTATAGGTATTTTCACACATTGTTGACAGGAAGAGTGGTTGGTGTTCCCACAACTTCCTAAGGAGCAGGTGATTGAAAGCTTGGACTTGGTCTCTGTTGGACTGTACTCTATATGCCTTGCATTTTTGCTGGTATTATTATGTATTGTTTAGATAGAGTTGTGAGTGTGATGTTACTGAAATCTGAGTCCTATTGAGTCTTAAGAAATAACATAAGCATAAGGGATACAGATGATGTTATTGAGAAACCCTGATACAGCAACACCAAATTTTTCTTTAGATTATATTGACATAAATTTGAGTAAAGCAAGTATACCATGGGAATGGGTAAAAATATGAAGAATTATTATCATCAAAGTCTTAGAATAAAACTTGGATGGAAATGTGAATGTTTATAGTTTTCTTAAACTTGTTTTTCTTAATAATTTAGTATTCATATATTATTTACCTAACAATTACTGAGGACATAAATGAATATTTATTTTAGTATACTATAAAAGTTTGGTTACAAACTCAACAGTTTCTATAAAGAAATCACTAAGCAAGGTGACTGTGTACCATGAGAATATCAGGTAGTGGTTAGAATCATGGTAGATATGTATGTATGAATGGATGCAAAAATCATGAAAATAATATTTCATAAAAATGTGTAGACTTGCATGCATTTATGCTTGAAAAGTGCTATTTTTGGCTTACTTTTTTTTTTTTTTTTTAGGTTTTTTGAGACAGGGTCTCGCTTTGTGGTTCAGACTGGCCCTGAGCTTAGTCTCCAACTCACATCACAGCAATCCTCCTGCCTCTGCTTCCCGAGTGCTGGGATTACAGGCGTGAGCCACCACGCCCGGCACTGTGGTATGTGGTACTGATTGCTGCTGGGCGTGAGTCTCCACACCCAGTATAAGTATGTGGTTACCAGGGATCGAACCTGGGTCCTTGCGCTTGCAAGACAGGCGCCGGAACCACTGAGCTAACTCCTCGGCCCCTTACATTCTTATATAAATGACTTCACAGACACCTGTGCATGTACAGGATGTGACTAGAAACAGTCAAATTTGCATAATTAACAGTGGTTTTTTCTGATGGAAAAATCATATTGATGAAGAATTTAAATTTTTCCTTTGAGGGCCAGAGATTTAGCTCAGTGCTACCATAACTACTTTATAAGCACAAAGACCTGAGTTTTATCCCTGGTAAAAAACAAAACAAAACAAAACAAAACAAAACAAAACAAAAAACAAACCAAAAAAAAAAAACTTTTATTTTTCCATTACATATTTATTAGTTATTGAGTGTATTCATTTTAAAATTTAAACATGTAGATTAATATAAAGCATTTGGGTGAGAATTACTAGAAGAAGAGGATGTTTCCTAATGCATTTCAGCAATATATAAGCATATCCAGTGTGACTGTAGTTCCTCCCCATAGATGATGCTGGACTCTCATGCCAAGACAGGATAGTGTGAGCATCCTCCACTGTTTCTGCAATGTTTAACTTTCTTTCTGGATTTGTACCTATGGAAATGAAGAAATTAGTTTAACTTTCTATCTAATTTTATGTCATTCTACAATCTTCTCATGACTACTGCCCCGGGATTAAGTGAACCTGCAACTAATTGTCTATGTTAGATCCCTTCAAGATTAGGCCATATGCTCCTGAGAGGCACCAAACTTTGAGACAGATAAAGAGGTAAAGTCCTGCAGTCTTCTGGACGTAGCTATTGAATAAATTGCTATATAAAATTAGTGTTTTCTGCCCTCAAATTTTGCCATCTGATCTACCTGATAAGTAGATAGGAGAGGGAGACAGGGAGAGAGACACACAGGGAGAGAAACAGAAAGAAGACACACAGGGAGAGAAAGACAGAGAGAGAGAGAGAGAGACAGAGAGACACACACAGAGAGAGAGAGAGAGAGAGAGAGAGAGAGAGAAGGAGAGAGAGAGAGAGGCTGAATCCCTGGTTGGAAATTTTTTTGAGGCCTAGTTGTACTGATAACCTGATAGTTTGTGAGATTTTTTCATTGGTCTAATTCATTTCCCTTTTTGTTTAAGTCATTAGTTTTTTATTTGGGTCATATTCAAGAGAAAAAAATCTTATCTAATGCACTTAATTTTGCCTTCTATTTCCTCCTCCTCTTCTATGCTGAAGGCAAATTTATGTTAATCCCAGGTGCTTGTTAAAGAGCACTATGAAATATGGCAGGTTCACTTATTTCAAAGTGCTGGTGATAATGCGGAAGTACTTTCATTGGTAAAAAAGATTGTTTAATTTTCTCCGAGGTAATGAAATTCTAATGGCTTAGTTTTGGGTACAGTGGTACCATGGCCAGGAGAAGGAGGTTTAGTTTCCATGTAACCACACAGATATCTAATTTTGGAAACATATAAAAGGCTAAATTTGAAAAATTAATAAAATGAGGCTGACAGTTCTTCTTCATGATTGCTGTGTCTATTCATCCTTACTACTGTTGTCCCAATAATTTTATTTTGTTTCCAGGAAAATTAACGAGTATATTCTTTGAATGCTTTTGAATTCAAACTTCAATGCTATTGTACTGAGAGGCACAATGATCAAAATTTTACTAACATTAAGAAAATGCTCACTCCATTTCCTTAAATTGAGATAATTAAACTAAAATTACACTGCTAGCCTTTATACTCCATTTAAGAGATTCTATAATTAGCGTTTCCATTTAAAACATAAACTCATAAAACATAAGGAGACATCATTGTCTATCCAAATATTACAAAATGTAAATAAATTCCACTGGAATTCCCATACATTAACAGAAAAATCTCTTTTATTGTTTTGTGTACTGCTAACAAGTTAATAATAAGATTTAATTAGATAATCTAGCATTGTTAACACATTATATGACACACAGTCTAGATAGATAAAATGAATTTATCTTTGCATGTTGTAAAGACTGGGGTTTTCTTGAGTTTTATTTTAGGTGTAGCTATGTTAAAAAAAAAAAAAACTTAATTTTTGTTTTGCCCTTATTACAAAAGTTATCTGTGTAATGAAACTTGGATATGTCTAAATAAGAAGGATGTTAATGTGTCTAATACATATACAAAAATATTATATGTTAAATATAAAATGACTACTCATGTTATTTATATCACAGATATGTGATGCATATCTCATATACTTATGTGTATGATCATCATCATTATATATATGCAATATATTTTTGTTCTGTTAGCCAGTGACTAGACTTACTACTAATAAAAATTTATCTACACCTAAATTTCTTCATTTTCATACTGTAGGTAATAGCAATTCTCATAATTATTTTTGAGAGAGGTTAAATTAGTTCAAAAATACACAGTGTCTGAGACTTGTAAGTCAATCAATAAACATCCTTTTTTATTATGCGTTGGCAATTTTAGTATCACAAAGCTAAATTTTCTGTTTTTATTTGTCTTTTTCAAATTGTTATTTTGCGTAGACTATTTGAAAGAGAGAACTAAAGCTAACCCTTTGGTATTTAAGGTAAGACCCTCAACGTATGTCATAATTAAGTGTGTATACTATATATCCTGGAATTTTGCTGTATTACCTCAAGCCATTGAACCAAATGTTCTTCGGGAAATTGTCTAAATCCTTTAATCATGGAAAAAAGAGAAGAATCTCCGCAATTCAAGCGAATGTTACCATGGGCCCTAATTTTCCCTGTTTCTTAGTAACTAGTGGTACTTAGAGCAGACTTTTGCCTCATTTAGTTGATATTTTTGAAAACTACAAAAGAGTTATGCCATCTAATCTGATCTTACATACCTATTATGATTTTTTAAACATATTTTAGAAGCTTGTTTTTTAATAAATATTTAATTGGTCTATGCCTTGGAAATTTGCATGAAATTTTTTCTTTTTAGCAGTTATAAGTAAAATAGCATTTTTTTCCCAAATCATAAATTTCAAGCAGCAGGAGGCAATTGGTGTGTTATGTTAGAGGAAGTTTCCTTCACAGGCTACTCAAGTCAATGTGCTTAAGTTACCACTTTGAATATTCATACTGTCAACACTGGAAACATGCTCTTTCAGGATACATTTCTAAACAGGTCATGGAAAAACAAAATTTTGGTCAGGATAAGTCATATAGTACTTTGTTGTGAATGATAAAATGTTATCATCAAAGAATATAGGAATCTCTCCCTCCTCAATTTCTTCCAGGTATATTTTTGAAATTATGTCTTTTCCATCAGCACCCAGTTATTTCAGATTTAACTGAAATTCACTGGAAACATAGACTTTACTTTCCATTTGCAAAGATAGGTATTTAGAGCCGAATTATCATTAGTGACTAATTGTTCACTAAAAGTGATATAATCTGACTTTCAAAACCAAAACAACATAGACCATATTCACAGTCAGAAAAAGCTTATGAAGTTCCCAGGAGGAATAAAAGCTGGTGGGTTTTATTTTGTAAAAATAGTTCAATCCATTCTTAGAGACACAAGTGGTGTTTGATAATTAAACATCATGTATAAAATATTAATATTTAATAAGCTTATTTAAAAATTAGGAGGTAAAGTAACAATGCTAAACGTGGACAAGGTGGCAATAAGAGGCAGAAGAACTGTACAAGGCAGTGAGGAAAACTCTACTTAACAGTTTGACATATTTTAATTTAGAAAGTAATTAAATTTTTCATTGAAAGTCAATTTTTCATTGTAAAACAAATGTCTCCAGGCTTCACAGTCCTAGTGCTTGCTGTTAAAAGTGGTTCATAAACATATAGAACTGGATTTTGCCAGCTCAATACCCACTTCTGTCATACACACACACAAACACACACACACACACACACACACACACACACTCTCTCTCTCTCTCTCTCTCTCTCTCTCTCTCTCTCTCTCAGACAAAACAGCCTGAGTCCTGCTTTGTTTTGAGCATTTTTGGTGAGTCCCTCTGACATGTCCCCGACTTTGATCCTCCTGTCAGAATGGTGTCCACATCATCTCTGGGCTGCCTAGTCTTGGTCCTCTTCATTTCCAGTAGAGCTGTGTTCTCCAGCCTGCCCCGTCTCAGAGTCCTTCTCAGCAAGGTCCTCAGCCGCAGATGCCCTCGCATCCGGACTTTGCAGCCTCACCTTTCAGCCACTGGGCATGCCAGTCTGTCCTCTGAGCTTACGACCAAAACATACATCACTGACTCCTCACATTCAAGTGATGCTTTCCAAACAGGTGTGTTTTCCTTCTGAAAACTGGATAAAGATAGGAGATATCAACACCTTTGGAAATAGGCTTGAAAAGGCTCCACTTTCAAAAGTACTTTATCCTTTACAGTTCAGTTTTTATCTCTTCATCAGCATCAGCTATAATTCACTAGACATTCCTAAGTATTTCTAAGATTGATACATTGAGAACTTATGAGATACTATCTACTGTTTCCAATTTCAAGTAAAATCATTTATTTTTGAATGTGTGGGAGTTAGCAGGAAGAAGAAAATGTACATAACTCATATTCCACATATTTAATCTCAATTCTGGACCTAAGGAAGAGATCTATGTATCACTTTACGATGTATTCTCCTGCATATACTAGCTAAACAGAAAACTATGAAATCATTTTATTTGTATATAAACTTGTTAGTTCTGAAAACACAAAGGTCTTTTCTGTAGAATTTAGATGTGTACATTTTTATTCTCTAGAAAGTAGTAATAATAGACTAAATATATTTATTTTCAAAACATGCATTTTACTTTTATTTTATATTTTACTAAACTTTAAATTTTATTCTATTGTCTTTTGTATTTTATTGAGACAAGGTCACTGTCTCAAACTGTGTATGCTAGGCTCTATCTTTGGATCTGACCTCTAACAGCATTTTTTTTTTTTTTAGACAGCTCTTGCTTTTGAGTTCAGGCTGGCCCTGAGCTGAGCCTTGAACTCACAATAATCCTCCTGCTTCTGCCTCCCAAGTGCTGGAATTACAGACATGAGCCACCATGCCCAGCACTGTGGTATGTTGTTCTGATTGCTGGCAGGCATTGTCAAACCCAGGGTCTTGCACTTGCCAGGCAGGTGCAGGAACCACTGAGCTAAATCTCTGTCCCCAACTAACAGCTTTTTAAGTGCTGGGTTTATAAGGGTGTGCCACTATGTCCAACTGAATTTAATTATTAAGACAATTGTATAAAATTGTTGGATTGTTTATACAAATATACCGCATACTTAATTTCTTTTATCAATAGTATTTTATATTATCTAGATATATACTAAAAATTAATGTACTCATATTGGTCTGTTACTATGAATTAAAATTTATCCTTTTACAATTTCCTAGGTATTTCTGATGTTCTTTTTCCTCATGTCTATTAGTATTCCTTTTGGCTTTACATTCACTGAAGTTTTTGAGAGTTTTATTATTTTTGACAGTCAGGGTAATTTTGAAATCAGAGTTTTTAAAAAAAAATTAATGAAATAAATAGATCACAAATGTGTAAATATTGTATCTTTTCTCTGGTTTGAAAAAATGAAGTTGTAAATGAGTTGTAGTATGTATAGTTAATATTGTGAAATAGAAAATATTTAAAAGGAAAGAGGGTGTAGGAGTAAATAACAAGGGGAAAGAATGTGACAGTAACAAAGAAAAAAGGAAGCAAAGATTATGTGTATAGTGAGTGTGAGGTTGCAGGCTTGAGGGAAAGGGGGAAAATGAGAATCAAGTCCTGTCATATTTTGGTACAAAAAGTCAATGTTGAATGCAATGATGATGTGTATTCATAATGTACAAATAAAGACTTAAATTTTTAAAAATATTGTTGTATTAGAAATGTTTAAAATTTCTTTTCAGAATAAAATTCAGGTGTGTTTTCCTTTGGAGAGAGGAGGTGGAAGGCCACAGAAATAAAATTTCATTCTTACATTACATCAAGTACTCATGGTTTCTGCAACTGAACACTTTGGAGGATGATTTGATAGCATCTCTGAGGATTCTTCAAAGGAAAGTCAACTTTTTCCTCCATTTCCCTATTCAAATTTTCAAAGAACAACTTGTACAGACAATTGTTAAGGACATGAAAGTCATACCCCATATCCTCAGGATAGGTTATCTGATACATACATAACTTATTCGGTATCTCTGTAGACCTGATTACTTATCCCCATTTATTTATGGAATCATTTGATCTCATAGATACTGAATTATAATTATATTATGCTATTACTCATTATCAAATGTTGCTATATTTGCTATCATGAGTATTATCCAATATTGCTAATTGAGTAATGCATTACTCAAATTGTTCCAGACTTTGCTGTTGAGAGATTGAGAATCCCTTCCTTTGGCTCTTGAATTGTTTTTGTTTCATTTTTATTAACTTATAATCTAACCTAATGCCTGTGCTGAATCTCTCACTGTGTTATGCCTAAAGCCACTTGTGTACCTCTTTAATAATCATAATTGTGTATGGATTATTTCTTGCACTTTCTAATTTGAAATCATTACATAACACTACATGTTCATATATTATATTTCTGTTCTAATCAGAGATCTTTCCATTTCTTCAAGGAATCCTGTGTCCTTTATTAAGGAATTGCAATGGAAACTAAGATCCAGGCACTCATTGTGCTTTCTGAAACTAAAATGTATTTGCATATAATTCTTCTTTGCTAACAGAGCATGGAAATGTATGTTAGTACTAACTCATATATATGTGTGTGTGTGTGTGTGTGTGTGTGTGTGTGTGTGTGTATACATGCATGCATATATATCTGTGTGTATATCTGTATATATGTACCTAAATGTAGGTATATATATCTGTGTGTGTATAGACACACACAGACACACACACACATGCTGAGAACCTCTGATGTTTAAGTATGGAGTAGAGCTTACTGCAAATTCTACACATTTTGGACATCTCCATACCTGAGCTCATGTGATAGGTCGTGTTAAAATGCTGGTGTATTAAAATATTATACAAATTTACCATGAAGCTATCCATGTAAAATATACACAGAACAGAACACAGATAATATTTTGTTTATACTTGGACCTCACAAGATAACTCATTATGTATATATAAACATTCTAATACCAAAACAAAAAAACTGAAATATGAAACATTTTTAATCCCAATTATTTTGGAAAAAGAAGATTCACCTGTATTTAAGGGAGGGAGAGTTACAAATCCAAACTTGAACCATTACCCATGGAAAATTTGTAATGCCTTGGAAGTTCTTGTCCTAAGTAGTCTTTCACACTGAGTTTGGTCAAATATATGTAATAATTATTCTTTTTCTTTTGTTATGTCACATTCTTTTTGGGGATTTCTGACCTTTTAAAATGCTTTAAAATGTGTATCTCTTAAACTTTGATCTTTATTGCCTCACACAGTTTTATAGTTAGTGAGAAATGTGTAATATTATGTTTTCACTATTACATTAACATATTTCTACCTTTAATATTTTTCTTCACTTCACTCCTCAGTCTTCCTTCTCTAGCCATAAGACCCCAAGAGACATTGGCCCTTTATCTCAAGTTCTGCCTTTTGTAGATAATGGCATAATTAGAATCAGGCATTCTGAAAGTTTAAAGCCTGATTCTCTCCAATGGCAAATCTGAGTATTCTCATGACTGAAATTAAAACTTTTTTTTTTTAGCTTTTTGAGACAAAGTTTCACTTTGTAGTTCAGGCACCAGCCTTGAACTCAGAAATCCTCCTGTCTCTGCCTCCTGAGTGCTGAGATTACAGGCGTGAGCCATCAGGCCTAACATTGTGGTATGTGGTACTGATTGCTGGTAGGTGTGACCCTCCACATCCGGCCTTCTTGTATGTGGTTACCAGGGATCAAACTCGAAACCTTGAATATGCAAGGCAGGTGCTGGAACCACTGAGCTAAATCCCTGGCCCTGATCTAATTTTGTTGTTGAATAATATTCAATTTTATAGAGAATCTACAGTTTATTCACCTATTAAAAGACATCTTTGTTGTTAGTATTCTTAAACTATGAGTAAAGCCAATATAAAACACTTAACTGCAGGCATTTATGCGATTAGGTTTTCTACTTGAGTAAATACCTAGCAGGATAGCAAAGGGTTGTATAGTCAGGCTCTTTATTTGCAAAAGAGATCACTAAGAGATTGCTCCAGGGATTGCCACTAATTTTCCCAGCAGCAGAAATAAGAATGTCTGTTGTTTGGCACCTTTAGCTATAGTATATTTGTGAGTTTTGGTATTATAACCATCCAGTATGAGTTTGGGGCTATGCTGCTATTGATTGCATTTTCTGTTACCTAATGGCATGATCTACTGTTAAACAATATTTTAATATTCTTATTTTTATCTGTGTAACACAAATTAAATTTTAAAATTGACAGATTTGTATTTTCTAGAAACCTGAGAAATTCTGCTATGGATTATAAAGGAAAATACAGAAATTGTAAACATTTTGTTAAAGTGAGGGATTATATAATACCCCTCAAAATAGCTGTCTGAAACATAAAAATGAATAAATTGCAAGATTTTTTAATTTTGTTGATATTGAATGTGTTTATTTTGTATCATAAGCATATTTTGGTAAAGGGAAAGAATATTGTGAATCACTATTTTATAATAACTTCAAAATAAGACATTGTCTTAGAGAAAACCTATTTTAAGATTTAAAAAATTGTGACCATAAAATTATAATATTTTTTGATTATATGAGATATTGAAAATATTCTTTTCATGCCACTCCCATTTCTACATGTTTAAATGTGTAAAGAAAAATAAAATATGTGTCTTATGAATAAGTGTGAAAAAATGACTACAAATGTATATTAAAGGTGCATAATAATTTATGTTATTAGATTTGTTCAAGTATTCAAATTCATTTACCAATAAATCAGAATCGTATGAAAGATGATTTATGCATTTTTTATGAATAAGGCAAAAATATAGATAGGTAATAATGGTGAAGTGATGTATTATAATTTTAAAAGACAAAGGAGGATCAGAGTGTAAGTGGCAAAAATGGAAAGTAGATAAATGTAGCCTGTGAGAAAGTTTCATAGGATGTTTTGTTATCTTTTTATAAGCAGAGATGATAAGACCAGTTCTCTATTAAGCGATCTCTCCACATTTATGAAATACTGGCACAGTAGCAAAGCACTGTCTCTTACCGACAGACATTAATGATGCTAATAAATAGAAGACAATAGTTCAAACAAACACATTATTCCAAATGACAGAAGTTTAAGCATGACTAATTAATGTGTTTGCTCATATTTGTTCTCTATTTATGAGTACATTACCTTGAGTTAGAACTAATTACCTGTACATGTACCTCAGAAAATACACTCATATCTCTAAGGTAGGGTATTCCATTTCATATTTAATGTAATTATAGTTTTTCTATTTACTTTAAAGACTTAATACACAAATACTTGTCAGAATAATATATTATTATGCCTTTTCTGTTTATTCTAAAGATCTAATACACAAACACTAGTCAGGATAATATCACGAATCACAAACACGTTAATTTTAAAGTTACATTTCTACATAAAGACTACATCTTGCAAATTTGAATTCAGGTTTTGAACAACTGTTTTAATTTATGGATCTGCTAGAATTCTTTGAAAAATGAAGCAGGATGTTTAGAAATAGACATTCCTTGACACAATCTTTACACGACCAAAACAAAGTTCAGGTTTTCTGTTAAAGAGGGCTTGAAAAAACAACCCACCCAAATTTAAAGAGCCAGTTCAAAAATGGGACTTGAAATGAACAGATACTTTTCAGAGGAGAAAGTAGAGCAGCGAAGAAGTATATGAAGAAATGTTCAACATCATTTGTCATTCAAAAGATGCAGATGAAAACAACCCTGAGATTTCATCTCACTCCACAAAGAATGGCTGCTTTTTCAAAATTATCTAACAAATGCTGGCTAGGATGTAGAGAAAAAAGAACACTTCTCCACTTTGGTGGGAATGTAGACTCCTAAAACCTGTGTGGAGGGCCGGGGAGTTAGCTCAGTGGTTCCGGCGCCTGTCTTGCAAGCGCAAGGGCCCGGGTTCGATTTCCCGGTAACCACATAACAATACGCAACCAGTACCACATACCACAGTGCCGGGCGTGGTGGCTCACGCCTGTAATCCCAGCACTCGGGAGGCAGAGGCAAGAGGATTGTGATGTGAGTTTGAGGCTGAGCTCAGGGCCAGCCTGAACCACAAAGTGAGACCCTGTCTCAAAAAACCTAAAAAAAACCAACCAACCAACCAAACAAACAAACAAAAAACCTGTGTGGAAATCAGTGTGCAGATTCCTCAAAAAGCTATGATTGGAGGTCCCATTTGACTCTATCGTCGCTCTGCTAGGTATAAACATAAAAGAATGAAAGGATTTGTATCACAGCGACATATGTGCACCCATGTTTCTAGCAGCTCAATTTGTGATTGCTAAGTCTTGGAAACAACCCAAATGTACATCAGCTGGAAACTAGATAAAGAAGATGTGGTTCTTTTATAGAATGGAGTATAACTCTGCCATTAAAAATGACAAGATTGAGTCATTCATACTCAAATGAATGTACCTTGAGGATGTCCACATAAGCAAAATAAACAGGTCACAGATGTGTAAATATCATATTTTTTCTCTGGTATGAGAAAATGAAGTTGTAAATGAATTGTAGTATGTATAATTGATTGTGAAGTAGAAAATATTTAAAAGGAAAGAGAGTGTAAGGGTAAATATTGAGAGGAAAATGAATGTGGTTATAATAATAAAAAAGAAAACAATGATTGTGTATATAGGGGGTAGGGGGTTGCAGGGAGGGAGGAAAATGGAAAAAATGAGAATCAAGTGTCATATTCTGATACAAACTCTCAATGTGGAATGCGATGATGATATATTTGTAATGTACCAGTAAAGATTTTAAAAAAGGGAACTCTAAATGAGTGTGAGGTTCTGGTTCTTTTTGTTTTGAAATTTGTATGTAAACTGGAGTAGTTTTGGAATCCTGAACTAGGACTTGGTAAAATTATTTCATTTTCAGGCAAAATAAAGTGTTAATTTTTAGTCCTCAATAATTCAACCCCAAATTAATGGGAGTAAAGAGTGTACTTGGTTTATTATATTCAATATGTGCACATTTAAGATCCAATGGAATTTAATGATATTCTTTATCTGTGGCATTGAATTGCTTGACATGTGCTTATCATGTATCTAAAATACATGCATTTATGAATCATCCCAAAGTTGCAATTGGACATGTGAATAGTTTGATCAAAGTAATAAGAAAATTGATGCATTTAAGAAAGGAGGCCTGAGGGTTTAACTCAGTGGATTCATGACTGATTCACACACAAATGGTTGTGAGTTTAATCCCAGTGCTGCTATAAAAGGAAAGAAAATTTCTTTCTAAATGAATGAAAGAAAAAGAGGAGAAACAAAGTTTTTTAAATGGAAAGAAGGAGGTTTTAAAAGATGGAAAGGAGAAATTAAAATGTATTATGTTCAAGTACAAATTTCCTATGATGAATGTGATTATCTCTGTCCAAAATGTGCTAATAAAATTAATGTCAAAAAGAGTTAATTGACAGTTCATTTTTTTTCTCAGAACAAACATTCTTATAATATTCTTACATTCAAGACTCAAGTCAGTAATAAAAAGCAAATGATATTTTAATATTCAGGGATTATATAATAAATCTCATAAAGTTAGAGTTAAAATACAGTGTAGAAGTTTCTTTTTTAGGAATGTGGTAGCTAATGTTGGACAATAGACCAATTAGCAAATTTCCTTTATGAATTATTTAGAGAGAGCAGCATCAAATCGGAGAGCAGAACCTGTTTAGATTTCACAATATACCACTTTTGTTCATGTAATTTCACACAAACTTCATTCACTCTCACACTGTATCTTCTAGTTGTATAATAATCTACACTTTTTCATTGTCCTCAGTGTTATGCTATAGAAACATGAGCTCATGTTTGCACAACACAACGTTAAGCCTGATGCTATTTTTCAGATCTAAAATGTTTCCCAAAACTCTCAAATACTTACAAGTGGGCTTTTGCTAAGGGGATTGGATGATGGAGGCCCCATATCCACTAGCAGATTAACCCATGAATGATTTCATATGTCTTTTATGGGGTGGGGTGGTTTGCAAGAGGAGTTTAATGAAAGTTCACCTGGAAGGATGTATTGTTGTTATCTTTCACTGTTCTCTTTCTGCCCTCTGGCAGCCACGGGGTACATAACTGTCCTTCCACATGCTCTTCCACCACAGTTTCTGCGCTGCAGCCAGTCTCCCATGGACTGGACCCACTGGAAGTGTGAGCCAAATAAACATCCCTTGCTTTACCATGAGGTAGGTGTCAGACTGTCTCCAGCAATGGGAAAGTGACAAATATTTCCTGAATTTACACATATATAAAGAGATAAAATCAAGCACACAGTTTTCATAATTACAAATTTTTTATATGTCTTGGCTTATTAAAATCAGCTGCAAGGCTTGGCAAAAAGGTTGTTGGCTGTATCTTCACATTTTGTTTGTTTTATTTTGATACTGAGGCTTGATCCCAGGGACCCATACATGCTAGACAAGTTCTCTTTCACTGAATTTCATATGTAGACCCTGGAAGGGTTTTATATTGTGATGGGGTCTTGCTAAGTTGCCAAGTTGCCCAGATTGGACTCAAACTGTGACTCTCCTACTTCTGAAGAGTCACAGCTGTGCTGCTGCATTTGAGGCTTCATTCAGTTCATGAGAAAGTGCTGTAGTATTGGCATTAGTAACAAGTTCGCAGGGGATACTGATGTTCTGGGTTCTGGGTGGCACTGTATGTAAACAGGAGCTAAGCCTCACAGGGCTGTGGAAGTACTGACATGGAGAGTTCTGGATGCTCTAGTTGAAGGAGAGGAAGTTCCCTTACTTTAGGTACTTGAGAGTTGCACTCCACATTACTGGAATCAAAGATTCAGACTTTGAGGAGAATACAGTTTCTTCAGTATTTTGTATTTTGTTTTTGTGGCAGGAAAAGTGTGTGAAGAAAGCAGGGATGGAGGGAGAGAGACGAAAGTGAAGCCTAACGTCATACTGACAAAATCATTGAGAATTTACACCTTTGGGATTGTGACCCAGATGTTTTAAATTAAATCAGCAACACTGAGTTTGCCACATGGTATAGACTATATACACATTTGTTAAAGTATTTACTTAATTGACTTCAGATCTGAAACTTATAAGTTGCTAACTGTGGTTCATATGCTTATTCTTAGACTTATTAGTGAATATATTAACAATAATAATGTATGTTTAACTAGTTTATTATGAATGTAATATATATGTATAACAACAAAGTAGATTTGAAATATATATTAATAGATAAATATTTTTTACACTGAATGTATTACCAACACATTATCAGTGCAAATGTAAGTTGTAAATTTTTTCAAAATAGGCAAAGTTTATACTTGTATAAACTTTATTTGAGTTCCTACTATATTTAATGTTTTGGATTTGTTAGGGCTGCAAAAGTCACAATGTGAGTGATGTGTAGAGGATTCTGTAGGTATATCTTCTTGCCACAAGTGATGTGACCATTAGTGGAATGATGTCTATTCTCTGATCTTACTATTTCCACTTATGGAGAGAGAGAGAGAGAGAGAGAGAGAGAGAGAGAGAGAAAGACAGAGAGACAGACAGAAAAGAGAGAGAGGTAGTCAGAGAGAATGAGAAAGAGAATGTGACCTGAAAACACAGATGATTAAATTACAATGTGGATAGATTAGAGTTGAGATAATAGCAGACTCTGAAAAACTGTTCTTACTAGGAAGATAATTCTTTGTTGTCTATTTAGGGAAATAAAATCATTTTAATAATAGAATTTCTTCCCACTCAGGAAGGAGGTACAGTATACTGGGTTTAGAAGAATAATTCAATAAATATTCCTACATAGCATAATATATGTAAAGATGAATTTATTCCAGTTGCATTTTCAACTGTGCCAGGTCATGCAAACTCTGACTCTCTTTTTTCTTTCATGCGCATCTCTCACATTGACATTCCATGATTTCCTGTGTTTTCCAAACTCACAGAAACAGAGTTTCAGAGCCGTGTCCCAGAAGTTGCTTCTCCACACAAGAACATTGACCAGAAGGTCACAACCACTTTCTCTACTTCTTATGTTGTTACTGCAGGGACTTCAGCAGAATTTTAGTTGTATTCACAGCATCTGTAAGAATAAAGGGGGATTAGTTAAGATGAAGCAGCGACAGCAGCAGAAGGGCTGTTGGCAACACTTTCAGCAGATGGGGAACATATATAACTGTATTGGCAGAGTGACTATAAGACGCTGACTGCTGCTCACCGTCCTATCTTTGTCTTTGGCTGCCATCTTCAGTAGCTACTGTACTTCTTTTAGTGCTTCAGTCCTTCCAAATATGTACTTCTGTTCCCAATCATTTTCATTATGTTTCTATCTGCTTGATGTTACTACAGTGCATTTTATTGCCCAACAAAACACTGAATCATATGTTTTCATAAAGGAAGTGGACTCAGAAATAGACTTGAAAGCATTTGGATCTAGATATGTTAATTTACTTGTCATCTGAATGTTATGACTTCACTCCCAGTGAATACATTGGTTTATTTTTATTCCATGTCAGCAAATGCAAAACTGTATATAAACTGGTAAAATTGAAGGCAAGTCAACAAGGGAGAAAGTGGCTGTTTTTCTCAGTAATTAAAGTGGCAATGATTATTGTATGGGTGCACTTTGGGATCGATGAGGTACTTTTGATGGTACTGAAGAGCTCACCCAGTTTAAAGTCAGAAAACTGAAACCATGCTAAGTGTTTCTGAGTCCTACTGTTCTTCCAAATATACCACAGGATGCCTTGGGGAAAACCTCTTCCTGTACTCCCACTGTGGAACCATTCATTGCTATTTTCCTCTTGATAGACTAAAAAATCACAATGTCAAGGCATCAATGCAAAAAAAGTTTTCAGGCTCCCAGTTCTGGCTAAGAAAAGGACACCATAGAAAGCTGAGAGCAAGTCTAAGAATCATTATGGTAATCAGTTCAGTGACTGCATTTTTGACCTGTTTATAGTCAGCCTTAAAAGAAATATGGAAACAAAATGTAGCTTAAAGTGAGAACCCAATTATCAAAAAAAACCCAATCATCTTATTTTGAAATGAAGTATTGTACTCAAAAGTGATTATTTTTAAGTATAAAGAGAAAAATATAGATATAAAAAATAAGTGACTAAGAGGTATCCTATGGCACAGGTAAGAAAAAGCATATATATGAGATATATATATATATATATATATATATATATATATATATATGAAAGTCAAATAATAAATTTTAGATTAGATGGAAGTAGCATATTAAATTGAAGTCTAAAATCAAAAAGAAATTTTGAGAGGCTTATTAGAAAGTTCTTAGACCTAACATGGGTGAGAAAAATTCTAATATTATGATTATGATAAATGATTTGAATAAATAATAGAAAGCAGAAGGGTAATTGAAAAGAAACTAAAAGAAAAGAGAAAAAGATGATAGCAAAATTGAACAAATTTACAGTGATACAAATATCAAGTAGCATGCTTCTTATAGAAGAGTTAGTCAATGGAAAAGGTCAGGAGATAGATACCATGAATTTTCATTCATAACATTTAAAAAAAGTTTTCCTTTCATAACAATGAAAAAAATACTAAGTGACTACATGTGGCAAAGCCAGATCATTTTAAGGATGAATAGATATAGACACTTATTATAAATTGAACATGCCTTTCATATTTTGTAGGAAAATTTGCCAACTTTTTCATATTTCTATGAAAGAAAACTTAATAATATCTGCATTATATTTAACTTTTATAAATTGTATGTACAATCACAAAAATTTACTTGTAATAATGTTTGTTATTTTTAGGTCAAATATTTCTGAAGATAAAATTTCATAAAATATAATGATAAGATAGTAATAGAAAAAATATATATGGAATTCACCATATACTAATTAGATAATTTTTACATATATTAATTTATTAAGATATTGCAATAAATTTCAGGATAAAACTATTCCTATTTTAATTTTCCAGAAGATAAAACTTAAATAAAGAAAGTCTAAGTAAATTTACCATAATTGTGGCAGAATTTAGTGAGCTGGATAAGATTATAATTAACCTTAATCAAGTCCATGTACCCAACAGCATACAAAATTTACCATTACATTTTGAAAATATTTCCCTGTCTATAAAATATTTACATTTATTGCACATTTATTAGTCAAGTTATTCCATCATTAGCTAATTTTAATCTATTTAATAATATGAACTTCCAAAGCTGAATAAAGATGACATAGAAATGTTAAATATCCAAATATCAATATCTGAAATTAAAAATGTAAGAAACAAAGAAAAGCCCTGGACCCGATGGCTTTACTGCTAAATTCTATAAAATTTTTAAAGAAGAGTTAGTACCTCTACTTCTTAAACTCTTTGATAAAATTGAAAGGAAAGCAGTACTCCCAAACTCATTCCTGGAAGCAACCATTAACCTCATTGCAAAAGTAGAGAAAGACCCAACCAAAAAAGAGAACTACAGATCAATATCCCTAATGAACATCAATGCAAAATCCTCAGTAAGATACTGGCAAACAGAATACAGAGAATTATCTAAAAGATTATGCACTCTGACCAAGTTGAAATCATCCCATGTATGCAAGCATGGTTCAACATACATAAACCAATAAATGTTACATACTATATTAACAGACTCAAGATCAAAAACCATATGGTCATATCAATTGAGGCAGAAAAAGCATATGACAACATACAACACCCATTTATGTTCAAAACCCTACAGAACATCAGAATAGATGGTCTCTACCTCAAACTAATAAAAGCTATCTATGAGAAACCTTCAGCCAGCATCATACTAAATGGTCAAAAATTGAAACTTTTCACACTAAGATCAAGAACAAGAAAAGAATGTCCTCTCTCACCACTTCTGTTCAATATAGTCGGGAAATATTAGTCATAGCAATTAGGCAAGAGAAAGAAATAAAGGGAATAAAGATAGGAAAAGAAGTTAAGTTGTCATTATTTTCTGATGACATGATACTCTATCTAGAGAATCCTAAAAACTCAATTAAAAAACTGCTGGACCTAATCACTAAATTTAGTCGCATAGCTGGATACAAGGTCAACATTCAAAAATCAATAACCTTTGTATACACAAACAGTAGACCCACTGAGATAGATATTGGGAAGTCACTCCCTTTCACAATAGCACCCTCGGAAAAATAAAATATCTAGAAATCAGTCTGACAAAGGAGGGGAAAGACATCTGCTCTGAAAACTACATCACTCTGGAAAAGGAGATAGAAGATGATATCAAAAATTGTAAAGACATATCTTGCTCCTGGGTAGGAAAAACCAATATCGTCAAAATAGCTATACTCTCAAAACTACTATACAGATTCAATATAATTCCAGTTGAAATCCCAATGGCAAATTTCACAGATTTAGAGAAAAATATCCAAACTTTCATCTGGAACCACAAAAGACCTAGAATAGCAAAAGCAATTCTAAGCAACAGGGACATGGTGGAGGTATTTCAACCCTGAACCTGAAACTATACTATAAAGCCACTCTGATAAAAGCTGCATGGTACTTCAAAGTAACAGACCTGAGGATCAACGGAGTAGACTAGACGATCCAGAAACTACTCCAGATACACTCAGCCACCTCATCTTTGACAAAGAAGCCAAAAATCCTCAATGGAAGAAAGATAGCCTTTTTAACAAATGGTGCTGGAAAAACTGGGCTTTAACCTGCCAAAGACTGAAACAAGATCTAGCTCTTTACCCATATATTAAGCTAAAATCAAAGTGGATAAGAGACCTAAATATTAAAACAGACACTCTGAACTTGCTGCAAAACAGGTTAGGTAAAACTCTTTAAGGTATTGGCTTAGGGAAAAACTTCCTGAACAAAATCTCTATAGCACAGGAATTGGCAGAAGAAATCAGCAAATGGGACCTCATTCTTTTAAAAAGCATCTGCACAGCAAAGGAAACCACCAACAGAGTGAAAAGACAACCAACAATGTGGGAAAAATCTTTACCAGCTGTTCCTCAGACAAAGGGCTACTATCTAGAATATATAAAGAGCTTAAAAAAAAAAAACAAAAAAAATCAGCCCACTCAGATTTAAAGACCCAATTCAAAACTGGGCCTCTGAAATGAGTAAATACATTTCAGAGGAAGAAGTAAGAGCAGTGAAGAAGTATATGAAGAAATGCTCAACACCATTAGTCATTCAAGAGATGTAGATAAAAACAACACTGAGATTTCATCTAACTCCACAAAGAATGGCTACCGTTTCAGAATTATCCAGCAACAAATGTTGGTGAGGATGGGGAGAAGAGGGAACCCTTCTCCACTGTTGTTAGGACTCACACAACTCCTGTGGAGATCAGTGTGGAGATTCCTCAAAAACCTAGGATTGGAGGTCCCATTTGACCCAGGCATTGCTTTGCTAGGTATAAACACAAAAGAGTTAGAGCATTCATATCACAGCGACATATGTGCACCGAGTTTAT
Source organism: Petromus typicus (assembly GCA_004026965.1). Taxonomy (NCBI): domain Eukaryota; kingdom Metazoa; phylum Chordata; class Mammalia; order Rodentia; family Petromuridae; genus Petromus; species Petromus typicus. Next base: position 8,771 of record PVIR01013032.1, on the reverse strand, counting down.
AGCAGCTCAGTTTATGATTGCTGAGTCTTTGAAACAACCAAAATGTCCATTAAAAGGAGACAGGATAAAGAAGATGTGGTTCTTTTATAGAAGGGAGAACTATTCTTCCATTAAAAATGATATGATTGAGTCATTTATACTCAAATGGATGTACCTTGAGGACATCCTCATAACTGAAGTAAATAGGCCACAGATCTTTAAATATCATATCTTTTCTGTGGTATGAGAAAATGAAGTTGTAAATGAGTTGTAGTATGTATAGTTGATATTGTGAAGTAGAAAATATTTAAAAGAAAAGAGTGTAAGGGTAAATATCGAGGGAAAAACAAATGTGGTAATAAATAAAGAAAGACAAAATCAAAGACTGTGTATGTAGAGGATGGGGAATGCAGGGTTGGGGGAAAAGGGAAAAAATAAGAATCAAGTCATGTCGTAATATGGTACAAACTTAATGTTTAATGCGATTATGATGTATGTTCATAATGTACCAATAAAGATAAACAAATAATCAATTGGCATAAATTGAGAATTCCTAAATCAAAGCTCTGCTACAGATGGGAAGTTGATTAAATGCAAAAAGGAGAAAAAAATCTGGTGTAGAGATAAAATTGTTCATAGTGAAAATAATAATAATAATAATAATTTCAATTTTTTATAACAAATTGTCAAGTCTACATCAAGATGATCAAATAATATTTTAGAAATATTTCATGTAGATTAAAAAGAAAACTAATTGAACAGCCATTTATTTGGTACTTGTTTTAGATATAACATTGAATGTTCACCATATTAGTCATGTTTCCTGTTAATGGAAAAAAATAATGTGTAGCACTCACAACTTAAAGAAAGAGAGGTTTTATTTAGCTCATGGTTTTGGAAGACTCAGTCCAAAGTCAGTGGGCTCCAAGACAGAAACAGCATGGGTGAAGGCCATGGTGGTGAAAAGCTGTTGTACTCATGGTAGACAGGAAGCAGAGAGGAGTGCAGGGAGAGGAGCTGTAGTTGAATGATTCTGAAGACAAACATCTTCCCCCAAAGCCTCATTTATAAGCAGGACATAGCTACAAATTTTTCAGTGTTTGGACCCACTGGAGAATGGAGAGCTGACATGACCCATTCAGTTGCTGAAATCTGACATCTGTATTTATGCATCTTTTCGGTGATATTCTCTCTCTAGGATGTGTGATGCTGTGACCGATTCAAGTGCAATGCAAGGATTAAGGATAACTCACCTGGGGTGTGTGTGTGCCTCACCATAAGGATGGACAGTCTGTGTAAATGTAAAGGACAGAAAGAAAACTGCTGCTACCACTTGTTGCTTTTGCTTCCTTCTGCCTACCATGAATTGTTTCTCTTCCTGCAAGAAGCACGTGCCATATGAAAAATGATCACTTCTCTGTAGCCAAGAAGTAAAGAGAGGGAGGAACTCAGCAGAGAGATATGTTCCCCAAAGGTACAATCCCAGCGATATACCATTAGATCAACCTGCGCTAGCTGAAAATTCATAAATTTAAAAATATTAAGTCCAAGTCTGCCTATGAGCCCACAGTGGCTTCCTGAAGAGCCAGCTGTTGGTGTGTGGGAAGGAATAACTCCACATGCCACTCATCACAGTGGAGGTCTAAGTGATTCATGATGTTGTGATGTCTTGGATGGCAAGACAGTAATGCATCTAAAGGGCAGCATGACTCCTAAACAAAACTCCTACAGAGGCAAAAATCAATCTATTGGAAGAAAAAAAATTACCATTCATCAATGATGTGTTTCTTCTAGAATATCTTCTTCCCTCATTGTTAGGACCCTGGTCTCACTAATGCTCTCCACTCCACTTTTCCCTGTACCATCCCTCAGCCTTTCCAGCAGCTCCATAATCAATAAGTGGTGGCAAGTTTCAGAAGATTGTGTCTCAGCCAGATAAAAGCTTTAACCATCCTGATCCCCTCATTTATGCATTAACATGTCATCTTGGCTTTTTAATTTTTCTGCCATTATCTTGGTTGGTGACTGAGAGTCCAGTTAGCTTTCCATAACACCTCTTCCTACTAGAACTAACTTCCTACTTCCTAAGAGCCCATGGAGGGATGAAATCATCAGTAAGCCAATCCAGTGATGGTGCAGTGACTTCATGATCCAATCACCTTCCTAAAGCCCCAGCTGTGAGCACATGGGACTTCTGATAGGCTTTCTAAACTTAAGCCATAAGATAATACACAATAAAAATACGTTCTTAAAGCCCCTGAGATTCACAGATTGAAACTGAAAATGTAATAAATAAAGAAAGATTTGTTTAGAGGTCCAGGAGTTGTTGTATGGCAGGTATGGGGGGAAGGTAAGTGAAATCTCTTTTAACAGTGTGAGAATGATGAGGTTAAAGAGATGATTAATATGAGAAATTTAAGACATGATTATAGTAATGAGTAAGTGACATTTCTTGAATACTTTAATATATTCATAGTTTTCATAAGCATTTGCTACAAATATTACTATTTAATTCTGATTATAAAATATATTAGCAGGCAGCATTAATTTTATAGGTAAAAGGAGCTACATAGGTATAAGATAGGCTACATCAGTAACCAATGCAATGTGATATAAGTCACATTATGTGATTTTTTTAAGACAAAGTATAACTTTTACTCTCTTCCCTGTTGAGTATCAAATGGAAACTGCCAGGTAGATCTTCCAGAGTAAAAGAGCTCATGTGGTTGTGACCCAGGACATCTCAGACCACAGCCAGGTCTGTGGTATCTATCCTAAGTGAAACTGTCTTGGACCTTTCTCTTCAGCCAACATTACAACAGGTAGTGTGTTGATACATGCTTAACAAGCTAGCTCTTTTGAAATAAAAAAAGGCTGACACACAGAATTTTGCACTTTTCGGATAAAGACAGAAATCACAATTCCTTTGCAGGCATCAGTGATGTTTTGTGGTTCCCCGAATTCATGCAGTGTCAGATTTCTTGCACAGAGAAAATCAGCTCCAGCACACCAGTCTCTTGTTAAAAGTGGCAACATCTGTGAATTCTGCTAAATAAAACTGCTAAGAAACTTCCCAGGCAACTCAAAGACTGAACAATAAAAAATAATTGGTTCAAGTTACTGAGTTTGGGTCGTTTGATGCAGCAAAATAAAAGAATGAATAAATGTGCTATTTAAAAGAATACGCATATAACCAATCATCTCAATCATTGGACTAATGATAGCACTAATAAAAGGAACATCTGTATACATTTTTTCAGTAGGAGATAAATATGATAATTAATTTATATTATATTATAAATATACACAATATTATATAATATATAATTATATATATTATATATTTAACTATACTATTCATTAAGTATACTATATTTAATATAATATAATATATAAATTATATGTATTATATAATTTTATATAATATATATATTATATAACACAGGGACAATTTTAATTGATTGGAAGCACAAAAAGAACTTGGAGAAGCTCACACTTTTCCACCAGTGATAAAAATTATGATAATATATAAATGCATATAATTAACATAGTACTATCTCTTTACTGTAATCTTTAGATGAAGATAATTCTGATACATTATCATAGTCACGATTCTCTAGAAGTTATACTGTCATGAAAGATGAATTATACAAGAAGATTTTCACTTCTGTTATTTCACTGGAAGCTTTCACTACTTTGCTATGCAGTAGTGTTTCTTTGCCAGATATGAAAGAGTAGCTCCAAATGTATGTACAATTTGCATGATTGGGAATTATGTAGAAAAAGCGGAAGTCAAGTTTTACTCCAAACCATATCAGCTATTTTCCCACACTACTATGCTGACTTCTAGTTAATTTGTTTAAAATATTTCACTGAATATATAACTGTAAGATATAAATGAAAGTTATTTCTCAGTTAGCAGTTATTTTTGTTTTAACTACTAATACCAGGTGGATTTTACGTTTATGTTCATGGAGAGCACAATGAGACCACTACCGGGAAATACTGCCAAGCATTTTAATATTATTTTATATGTGACTAATAAGGAGAGGTATCCTGAACAGTTCACAACTGTCCAGAGCCTGTGGGAGCTTAACAGGCAGTTAAGACTATCAAGTACTCATTTGGAGAGCTCTGCATATTGATAATGATGGCCATAGGCCTATTTTAGCAATAGTGAGTAGAGCGTGGCTGATAATGAGAGCTAATAGGAATCTTCTCCAGTAAAGAAGATGAACACAGTGATTTTTCTCTGCTGTAGCTTCTGTTGTGATTAAATCTATTTGGCAGCATGGGAAGTCTGTTTGGATAGCCTTAGCAACTACAGTGTTTTGAATTTCTTTGCCTAATGGAGTTAAGGAGCTTTTAAAGACAATATTCAAAAAGCATTTATTACTAATGCAGAGCTAGTTAATGAATACTTCCGTCTTTTGCAGTGAATTGAGACTGAATTGTTTATAATCAGTCTTGTTAATGTAGAGGCTGAGAAAATACTTGTTAGGAAATGCATTGGAAAAGGCGGCCACACAATGAATGTTTGTGTTAACACTTCTAACATGTCTTCCACTCTGAATATTCTGTGTTTCCTTTGTTCAGGGACATGTGGTGTGTAGGCTTCTCTGGAAAATCACTGCAAAGAAGATTTTCACTAACATCTGTTTGAGATACACAAAATTACATTCAACTTGGGAAACTGGTACATATCCATATCTCAAGAGCATATTTAGTATCTATAGTTTGAGTTCTTGTTCTAGAAGCTTGGTGTAGAGGTGAGTAAAAATTGAACCAGTGGCATTTGGCAATGTTTTCTTGTACATGGAAATCTCAAAATATAAATACATTGTTGAGGAAAATACCAAGAAAAATACAAAATGGGTGAGAATATATTTTGCGTAGGGAAAGAAACAAAAGATGAGGGAAAGAAAATGAAAAGAAAGATCCGATGTGTTATATATTCCTATAAACTCTGTGTGAACTTAACCATGCACTACAAGCATGTAACAAAAAATAAAATCATTGTTACACAAAGATGTTTGAGTCAAAGAAAAATTATCAAAGTAATGTAAAAAACCTCGACAGAATCACTAAAGAAAGAAGCTAAATGTCAAAGGCCATAATAATGTAATCCAAAAATTGGGAAAACCAGCCTGCGTCTATGGTGTGGGAGTTAGTACCATTAAAATTATGTGACGTTTCTAATAAAAATGGGCCATAAAGAAGTATTGTCAGATGTTAACAATATTTTTAAAATGGATCCCAGTGATATATAGGTATTTAGTTGGTGAAAGAAAACAACAAAAGAAATAGTAATTTTAAAAAAGAACTTGATGACATGTTAAAGTCTACTGGTAGGGTGAAATTTTCTTAAATAATTCCAGGGATTGGGGGTTGAATGACTGGGTGATTGAAACTGCTATTCATTGTGAAGCAAACAATTTGGAAATTGAAACAGATGTAAATGGGATCATGGCTGGATTAAGTGTGAGCATTTATTACTTTTAGGAGTCTGTGGAAAAAAAATAGTTTAAATAGAAAAAGCTTTGGGTGAACTTGAGGAATTAGCATAAAGCTTAGAGTGACTTCCTTGAAAGGTAAAGAAAAAGTGCAGGAAAGTTTGTGCTTGCAGGGGAAATAATTTTGGAGCCTGTACATTTTATATTCAAGGGTCAGTGAGAAAATCACGAACAAATGCTTAGATGGTCAAAAACAATGTCAGAAGTCAATTTTAGATCTGCTTATATTACATTAGATAATTGTTTCTTGAGGGAGGGGAGAAAATATAAAGAAGATGGGATATTAAACTTGAAGCTCTTGTGCAATAACTTTAATTTATGATACAGGAAATAAAACACATGTAGAGAGGTGGTGAACTCTGCTTTTTAAAAAAAATGCTTAGTATTTTTATAGAGTGCATACTATTCAGCCTTATCTATACCTTAGAGTGATTAAGCTTGAAAACTGAAGAAAATTATACAGTTTTTTCCAGAGAAATCCAGTGGTATATTAATCTGAAATCCCTGTAGATAAACTAAAGAAGCTTAAAGAAACTAAATATATGTAGTGTACTAAATACCATTAATTATTTAATAAAATAAAATATTAAAATACATAAACAAGAGCAGCAGATAAAAATGATAAAAAGTGGAAAATCTGCATTTAAAAATAGGATCATCATAAGAGAAGTACGATATAGACTATTTAGAAGTATCAATAAAAGTTGTAAGAAATGCCTCATTGTGTCCACTAGATGGAGTATCATGCAACCATTTAGAAACATGAATATGTTCAGAAATGATATAATGGTAAGTTTAGAAGTTGTATAAATTTAGATTTTTAAAAATCCATATGTAAGATCTCAAAATTCTACTGTTACAATTAAACTTAAATGTTTTTCTCATGCATTTTTCATTGTTTTTGGTTATATTTTATTGTGAAAATAATTCGTATTGAATACACACTATGCAACAAATATATTTATATAAGCAGGCATAAATAAGAAGCAATTAACTTTTCCAGAAAAGATTAAATTTGTAAAAATAACACTTCTAAAACTAGACCTTAGGTAAAAGATGTCAAATACCTTGTGAATTATGTTATCATTGATATATCAATTAGTATAGGCTAACTTCTGGGATAAATAGAACTCAAAATTATACTGATATCTCAGAATTTATCACTTACATATCTACACATAGCTGGACACTCAAGCATGAGTTTTACATGCTTTTGCCATCTTCAATATATAGTTGCTCGAGTCTTTTTGGAGAGTCACCTCCATGCCATCTCCATAGAGTACACAGAAGTGAATACAATGAGCTGCTCACTGAAAAGGCTCGAAGTCACACACAGCAGCACAATAGGTTTTATAGTGACACTTTGGACATCTTTTAGCAGCTTCTGTGTAAAGAACATCCTGAAATTCCAAAACAATATTTAATGTTCCCAGGAGCTGATTGACACTGCTAGATATCCCTGCTGTATTTACGCTGACTTGCACTGGGGCAGTGTTCATCTGAGGGATGAGCTGGGGTCTGGGTTAGCTGAGTCATTGAGACCTGACCACAAGAAGTCTTTTACCTCAGGCTTTTCAACATGTGAATATGTCAGGGAACTGTTTGAAGAGAAAGAAAACATAAGCTACATGATTCCTTAAGAACTACTGAAGAGGTCACAAAGCATAATGGTTAGGAAGGGGAGGTGGGAAGGAGGGAAACAGAGACAGAGATACAGAGAGAGTAGAGGGAGGAACTGGGGGAAAATAAATCTTTCACTATTATGCCCTCAGTGCTAGGTCTGCTCGGACCAAGTCTCCCCTCCCAAATTCATCAATAGACTAATCTATAGGGCCTCCATTAGGGAGTCACCTTCCCAAACCTACACCTGTGAACACCTAAGGCTTTTTTTCGAGGAACTTTTAGGTCTGTCCTTACAGCAGTGACAATCACACATCAGGTAGAACCTAGGCCCATGACTGTAACTACTATGCAGATGTAAATTTGGAAAATGGATTCTAATTTTATAATCAGAAAAATAGATATGATTTTCAATAAAGTAGAGAAACTGTCTTCTACAGTGTTTCTTGTGAAATACATTAAGACTTCAGTAAAATCTGATGAATAGCTACTTGAAAGTTACAGGTAAATTCTATAATTGGATTCTACTCTGCTAAGTACATCTCTGCCATATTCTCAGTCTTGAGAGAAGACAAAATTTAATCAGACAGTATGAGAACTAATGTAGATTTCTGTTATTAATGCTTGATAAAGTTAGAAAATTCTCTTCTTGGTTTTGTAGAAGTGTCAAGTTAATTGATGTAACTTGGTTACTGACGGTGAGCAGGTAGGTGGAGAAATTGAAGGTCAGAATTGATGCAGTTGATGCTATTTAAAACTACCTGGCCAGACAGTCCTGCTCACCTTGTCAAAGCCCAATTCTTACAAGAATTATATATTCCTACAGAAGATGTGTTGTTTCCAAAAATATCTAAGTGGACCATCTATTTTTAATTCAACCACAGAATGGGTTGCCTTATATGATTTTAATATCTAGAACAGTATCTTCTTTTTAGTTTTCCAGAAATTCACTGCATAGTTTGGAAATAGTCCATGGTAAAGATACTATAAAGTTAATAGATTTCTAATATGAGTCCTTGCGTCACATTGTCTAAAATACAGTGTTAGGAAGAAGAACATCAACAGTGTCCAGTGGCTTATTAGATTTGTGGAATATTTAGTCAGAAACACAATCAGATCTATCTTTTAACAAGAAACAAAATCAGATATTTCTTTTAACAAGAACACTAGGTGATTTCAATATACATCAGAGTTTGGGGAGTATTGCATTAGAATGCAGAGAACATGTTAATATTCAGTGTTTGGTTATTAGAGGGTAATTTTCTATGTGCTGTCCAATAGTTTCTCCAATTTTAAATAAAGACAGTAGGCTCTTTCATCCAACAGACTTTTCGTATATTTATACAAGGCTCAGTGGATGCAGGTCACTTTCCCAAGCTGTAAAAAATGGCAAATGTAAGAGGAATATAAATTTTAAAATTTATAGGAATGAAAGGCAGCAAGGCTGGCATTTTTCCCTTCATATGGTGGCATTTCTCAGTGTGGAAGAAAGAAAGTTCAAAATTTATGTTGGCGAGGCTGCAGAGAAGAAGGAACCCTTATCCACTGTTGGTGGGACTGTAGACTCGTATAACCCCTGTGGAGATCAGTTTGGAGAATCCTCAAAAAGCTAGGATTGATGGTCCCATTTGACCCGGCCATTGCCCTGCTAGGTATATA
>PVIR01013031.1:0-43205 GCA_004026965.1 Petromus typicus | reverse complement strand
TTTTTTTTTTAATTATCTTTATTGGTACATTAAATATACACATCATGATTGCACTCCATAATGGGGATTTGTACCAGTATAAGACACAACTTAATTCTCATTTTTTCCCATAGCCCCACCCACCCTACCACCCCCCCATATATATAAAATTTGTTTCCTTACTTTTTTGTTACAATCTCAACATTGTCCCCTTTATCTCACCAGTATCTTCCCAGTATGGCTTTGGTGGCATCCGCACTACTGAATTCTTTTAAAACAATTTCTCAAGTAGTGAATTAATGATACAAAGGGTGACCGATGGACAGCAAGGTGGGGCTGTGGAGAGAGCTCTGTGAACAGTTGGGGCACAGATGATCCAGATCTATTTCCAGTGACCCAGCGGGGTGGTGGCCAGCAGGTCTGGACTCCTCAAGTTCGGATTTCTGCCTCTGACTCACAAGGTCGGTCACATGTAGAAAGCACCACATTCCTGTCCCAGGTTGGTACAAAGGCCCAGAACAGGAAGAACAGCAGCACGTAGTCTACTTATAAGGCAGCCACCATTATTAATATTCACTTACATTTATGATGTAGAAGAGGGCGTGCAGAGCTAGTCATTTGGGTGCATTTAGGCTATTTCCCTCATTAAGGTATTTTCCTAAATCATTGATTTACTTAACTATTTTCACAGCACTGGTGGTTGAGCCCAGAACCTTCATCGAACTCCATCTCCAACCCTTTTATAAAAGCTTGACACAAGGTCTGGCTGGGTCCCAACGCTGCCCAGGCTGGGCTTGAACTCATCATGATCCTCATGCTTCAGCCACCAAGTTCTGCGATTACCGGTGTGCAGCACCCTAGTTTAGCAGCTTGACAGCATTTCTTCTGACTTTGGGTCCCATGATCACTGGAGCCTAGTACACTGGGTTGAAAGCCACCTTTGATCATTTACTATCTTGGACAAGCAATTTAAATTTCACATTCTCTTCTGTGGGTAAAACAGCGGTAGCCACACTCCATAAAGCCATACTTCCTGAGAGTTGAGTGATATACAGGAATCTTTAGCATAGTGTTGTCACATAGTAAGTGCTCAATAAATAGGCTTTAATAAATTTGGCTTTAAAACTCTATTTGCAGGTTTAACTCAAGCCATTGTGCTTTTAGGAACCAAATGTCACATGTACAGTGTATGGACCATGTCCTGCTCCCAGTGGAAATGAGCTTCAGTTTTGTGTTAAAAGGGCTCCCCAGAAAACAGCCTGGGCAAAAGCATCGCATGCTGACAGGGAGCTGGGGAAAGTGACCCAGGGAGGCCAAGAGGGAGCCAGAGGAAGGAAGACAATGGAGTGGCCTCTGGAGCAGCTGCAGCCGTGACACAGGCTGGTTGCTTGGGGTCATGGATGTCTTCAGAGCAGCTGGCTCTCTGCTCCATCCCTCTGGGCTGGGAACGACCTGCCCCCTATTTCTTATCCCCTGATGATCCAATGTCCCTTCAATTGAGTATCACTTCCCCACCCTTCTGCTTTTACTACGGGAAGGCAGCATCTGGATCGCACAATGTCCTGTGCCTTGGCGCAACAGGAAAATCCCAGGGCAGGGGCAGAGATATGCAGCTCTGGTGGCCACCATGGGAATGACAGTAGCAGGGATGGTGGCACCAACCTAAGACCTGTGAATCGATGGGAAACCCCAGCCATGCCAAGTCTGTTCTTGCTTCTGCAGGCTTTATCGCAGCCGATGACTGTGATATTCAGTACCCACTCTTAAATTAATTTTATTTCATTCCTCTCATTATTTGTTAAATATGTATGAAGCAAAATGATAAGAAAAAAATGATCTAATGGAAAGGTGACCAAAGGGTGGTGAGTAGACACTCAGGGGAAAGGAAAACACAGACAGCTCCTACCCACCTGAAAAGATTCTCAACCTCAAAAAGTCAAACTGAAGCTACACTGCAGGGTTGTGCTTCTGCCATCAGAGCATGTGTCCTGCTGCTCTGTGCTGCTGTGACACAATACCAAAGAAAAGCACCTTGAGGTGGGACAGGTCGGTTCCAGCTCATGATCGTCTCCGAGGTCTCCATCCACGTCAGCTGGATCCTTTGCATTTAGGGTGTGGTGAGGAAGGAGCATCAGGGCAGGGATGCGTGGGGGAGGGAAGCTGCTCACCTCACAGCATCCAGAGAGAAGGCGCAAATGGATCCCCAAATCACACCCCACAGTCCACCCCCTCAACTAGGTGCCCCTGTTTCTGTTACTTAACCCACAGGTAAAGTCAGAGCCCTTATAACGCAGTCACCTTGCAAAGACCCCACCTCTGAACACATGGCTTAGAGCAGAGGACAGTGTTTTAGATCTAAACCACACCAGCTTTTACAGACTAGGCTGGTGAGGCTGTGGCACTGGGTGTTCTCAAACACCCCCTAGGGCTGTGCCTGTGGAGCCCAACCCAACAATATCTGTCAAAATTAGGGATGCGCATATTCTATGACATGGCAATTACCTTTCTGAGAAATTGAGCCTACAAAGATCTTTGGACTTGTGCAAAATGATGAATGGGCAAGATTATTTACTATGAGCTAAACACTGGGAACAACCTACATGCCTCTGAGTTGCAGATAACTATATTAGAACAATGACAGTCTGTCCAGTTAAAAAAACAAAAAACAGAATGAGAGCTGGATGTGATGTCCTGGAGCCAGCTGACCATGGACAGAACTGTCTGACACCATGAGCCTAATAAACTTCTCCTCTTCTAAATTACAGGTGTCAGGTACTTTGTTCCAGTAGCCGGAAAGCTGACTCATACAGAAAACTGGAGCTCACAGAGAAAAGTCAGGGAAGCACATCTCTAAGAAGCAGCCTGCAGCCAGTGAAGATAAGGTGGGTGAATAAATGCCCCCTCTTTTGATGGAACAGTCGGGGTGCACACTCTCCAGTGGCTCCCACACTTGCATGATGGGATTGAAGTCCAGTTGCCCACAGTAGTAATCAGCTGCCTCATGACCACTAGCCCTCGCCGTGGCTTGGTGACCCACCTGTTATTCTCTTCTTCCTCTTCCCTTCTCCTGTTCTCTCTACCCTCCCCAAGGTTCTTGAACTCTTACCTTGGGGCTACTTCGGGGGAACCCAGAGAAGACAGCAATGCAACCACAAAGCCCTCTCTGGTGTTGCTGTGGCACTGGCCTGAGGTGGACACACTGTGAATGTAACTTTACGGGGTCAGGAGGCACATGATGGGCACTCATGCGGCAGCTCTCGGGATGGAACACAGTCACCTCCAAGTGGACTCCTTCACTTCTGCTGAAGGAGAAAGGAGGGCCCCTTCCTTCCAAAGCCACTTGGCATGGGCTGCCACCTCCAGTGACCAGATGAGACTGCATCATCCAGCACCCACCCAACTGCGAGACTGTCCTGCAGATTTGGGCATCTGGACTCCTTGGACAGATTCCTTCAGGAGAAAGGGCAGCAACTCAAAAGACTGACTCAGCATGTGGAGAATCGAAGGTTTTCATGTAGCTTCTCCAGAAGCTTTTGCTACAAACAAACTATTAGTCTGGTTGGGAGATAAAAAGTAAATCCTTCCTCAAAAGGTGGCAGACATTAATTTCTAAGTTTGCTTCTAAAAGATGCAATCTCTCCTTTCGGGCCTGCTAAAGGAATCTATATGACAATAATTTATTTACTGATTTAATTAATTGCCAGATAGCTTTCCATAGCTGGATGCAGCTCTGGCAAATGGCTGATTCCTATCAGGAAAAGACATGCGAGCTGCTTCATTTCAGGGCTAAGCCCTAAACTAAAGAGACTGCTATCTCAGAAATGGCTCCTTTCAAAAGGGAAATTCTCTAGTGTCCTACGATGGGGCCTGACTCCCCAAGTCTGGGCAGGAAGGGAATTGAAAGATACTGAGTTCCAGTACTGCCTCCCTTTACAGCTGAGAAAGACGAAGTCCTGGAAAGAAAAGTGGCCCATCTTTAAGACTAGAGTTCATGAACACCAAGGAAAGAGCCCTGCATCTTGATTCCCAGACCTCTGTCCACTCCTTGAGACAAAACATTTTTCTGCTCCCAGTGCACTGAGCTGGGTGCTGCTGGATCAATGGATCAAAGGCAGAGGCAAGAAAAGATGCCCCACCTAGAATGGCCTCAAAAACTCATCACTTTGTCTCAAAAGAGACTAGAATGAGAAAAATTACTGAGCTAACGCAAACACGTTTACTTAGCCTAACAGAAGGAGTGAGGGGGACTGTGGCAAGTGTGAGATCATGTGCAAAGGCCAGGAGCTACAGATCATCTGGGTTTTAGGGGCAAGTAGGAAATGCAAAAAGGCTACCGGAAGTGGCAGGGGCTGACATTAGACTACCTTTCTCAGGCTCCTTTGCAATTAGAGGTAGCCATGTGTTGAACTGGAGCCAATGGAATGTGAGCAGAAGTAATGTACAACACTTGCAGGCTTGGCCTGTGAAACCTCCATATCTGCCCTCCTGTGCTCTTTAATCCCTCCTAGCTGCAGGAAGGGGCACTAGGATGCCCAGGCTGAGGATTGCAGAGTCTTGTCTGCCCAGGTCTGTGGCTCCAAGAATAACCATGAGAAACACCTACTACTGCCTGGGACTGTCACATATGAAAGAAGGAACTTCTGTGCTCCTGGTGTCTCTGGACTGCTGCAGAGGTCTTGTTAGAGTAATCAAGCCAAAAGACCAAGCAAATATGACAGAGATAAGGGTGACAGTAACCAAAGGACTAAATGGTCTGGTGCAGGGACCCAGACTGGGAGAGATCAGTGCAGTCTGCTACTTACTACTTGCTCATTCATTCACTCAGCAAATATTTACTGAGCACTTGCTATGCACCAGGTGTGATTTGAAAAGCAACCAATTAATCAGTAAACAAGTTATTATCATGAAAACTCTACTAGAAGTCATGAAAGGTACACAAGTGTTTTAGCCCACTGGGATATTAACAAAATGCCATAACCACATGGCTTATTGGCAACAGAAATGTATTTTGCACCATGTTGGAGGCTGGGAGGTAGAAGGGCAAAATGCCCTATGATTTGGTGTCCAGTGGTGAGGGCTGATCGTTGGTACAAAGATAGCCATCCTCACACTGTGTGCTCACATGAGGGTGGAGTGAACAGGGCCCCTGTCAGAGGATGAAGATCTACTGCATTAGGGCTCTGCATCCATGGCCTAATCACCATCCAAAGCCCCACCCTAACCTCCATCACCTTCAGGACTAGGTTTGAACTTGGGAAGGTGGGGAAGGGACATAAACATTCTGGTCATGGTAGGCAGAGAAGAAAGTCAAAATGCCCTGCACCATGGACCTCAGGCTCTTCAGAGAATAAGGTGACATTTATATTCAAGGTGAAGGCAGTGAGTGGAAATTGGGGAGCAGCCCAGATGGCACTGCTCCGGGGAGCTGGGACAACAGGTGCAAAGGTGGGAGGGAAAGAGAAGGTGGCGTTTTGGGGACAAGTCAAGACACTAAGCCTGTCTGGGATGTAGAGTGGGCGGCTGGGAGGGAGGAAGGGAAGGAAGGTGATGAGAGGTGAGGCTGAGACAGGTGCAGAGACACAAACCAGCAGGAACACAGAGGTGAAGCTCCGAGCAGAATGCCCAACAGGAGGAATGGACAGATGCTGCAGAGACCCTCTCCTCATCCCACGCTCCTTGGGCTTATTTCCACACTGGAGACAGAGGTCCACATGGTATTAAGTTCACCTTTTGTTGACTGAGAAGGTGGATGTCTCTTCACTTAGAAGGCTGCCTATCAGAGGGGCATTGCCAACTCATCTGAGAATAGTTCCAGGTGTGGCTCAGCCATTTGCTCCTCGGGTAAGCAACGGAAGCCCAGGTTCTCTGCTCTGCCTGATACTGACTGCTGGTCATGGAGTCTCAGTATCTCCATTTGTGCCAAGCATAGATACTTTCTTCCTCTAATTGTGATGGTTTGGATCTGAAATGTCCTCCACAGGCCTATATGTTGAAAGCTCAGTCTCCAGCACAGCAGTATTCAGAGCTGCCTTTCCTCCCTGATGTTTCTGCCTCTCCCCATCCCTAAAGCAATGGAGCCTGCTGACCATGGACTGTACCTACTGAAACCATGAACTACAATAAGGTTTCCCTCCTCTCTGTTGTTTTTCTTAGCTACTGTGTCACAGCAATGGAAAGCTAACACCACGAGCCTGCATTTCTCTGTGATGATGTTTAGTGCATGTTTGCCACGGGAGACCTTGAGAGGTGGTCATGTCTGTCTTGTTTGCGAATCAATGCATAGTAGGTGTTCAACAGCTAGCATTGCTCAATTAAAAGAAAATACAGATGAAGGAAGGGAGAAAAAGAAAAGGATGTTGAATGCATGTGCTGAGCACTGTGATAAGTAAAGACAGATTGCATCTGATTGAAGCCTTCAGGAAGAGAAGCTGAAAGAGGGTCTATAGTGACTGTGGTGGGGATTCCTAGGGAAGATCATGAACCTCAACGGTTCTAGAAGAGGCATCTGCAGCTATGAACAGGGGCAAGGGAAGCAGCCCACAGTCATGCTGCCCATGAGAAAATCACAACTGCCAACCCCTCCCACCTGGTTACCTGTGATGAGGGGTGGCGGGTGGTGAGAGGAAGACAGAGAGAGTGGCCTGACTCCTGGAGGGTGTTGAGACTGCCCGACATTTCCCAAGGACCTTGGGATAGTTCCTAAAAAATTCCCAGACTCCTGTTCCTTCTTCCAAAGAGAGAAATTGGAATTTTTTCCTTTCTGACTAAAACTAAAGATTTCCAGGTATTGAAAGCCTTTGTATTTTGTAAGAGTGAAGAGGTAAGATGAATTTCTGGTGGAAACAAATGAACAAGTGACAGCTGTCCTGACAAAGATGACCAGAGGGAGATGGACAATCACAAACCATGGCAGATCCCCATGTCTATGTCAATATAACGAAATGTAAAGAAAGGAAGTAAGGGGCCTCTAAGCCAAGCAAGAAATGTAACAGGAACAATAGAGCAAGAAACTCTTCTGCAGATGCTAAAGCAACGGCTTAGTCTGATGAGTAGAAAGATTTTCTAATCTCCAAGAATCTCCCACACATTGCATATCAATTACCAAGGGGAAGCTGTAACTGCCAATGGAAAAACCTGATGACAAGAGACAACCAATCTTATCAGGAATGAGACAAACCAAGGGCAAGTGTCTCCCCATGTAACGCCCAGAGGAGAAGGTAGTTATTGCTATGTTATTATTGCTCCAGATGCAATCTCTGACCCCAATCACAGGGAAGCAGCAGGAAAGGCTGAATTGTGGATGCTCTATAAAGTAAAAGGCCTACATAAGTCAGCTTCCCATCGCTAGGACAAGGATAACATCTTAAAGGAGGAGTTTACTTTAGCTCACGGTTTTAAAGATTCAGTCCATGGGGAGCTGGCCACACTGTTTTTGAGCTGCCAGTGAAGCAGAATCATCATGCAGAAACAGAGAGCATCACACAGGGACATGAAATACTCTTCCATGGCAGCCCCCAGGAACCTATTCCCCCAACTGGACCTCACCTCCTAATTATCTATTCATCCATGAACTTATCAGTGATTGAACTCATCAACTGAGTTCCCATAAGCTATGTATGGGAATGTCCTTTCCGGTGGATGTATCTAGTGAGGTATTAGAAGTGTGGAGAAGAACTGAAAAGAGAATTCTCAAATCAAAGCCAACAGTGAGGACTGGCTTCTGGACTCAGGAAACCTGGTTCAAATCCCAGCTCTGCTACCTATTAGCCGTGTGGCCTTGGGCAAGACAGTTGATTCTCTGAGCTTCTGTTTTCTCATTTGTAAAATGAGACCCATAGGAGAGGTTTCCTTCGTAAGATTACTGTACAGATTTGATAGGATAACCCATCACAAAGTGTTAAAACAGTTTCTGGTGCTCATGGATGCTTGGTAACTCTTACAAGCAACTGTAAGTCTAAGCCTTGGAGCTAAATGGAATCTTCAGTCTTCCAGTCCAATTTCCCCCCAAATATGGGTTTCCCCAGGAAATACTTTCCATGAAAAGATGCAGAAAGATTATAAATATCACACCACTGAGAGTTGGCGCTGTAAGGCTGGTTGAACCCTTTGGTTTTACAAATAGGGAACCTGAAGCCCACAGTGGTCAAGGTCAAACGGCTTACCAAGCTCAGTCTGGCTCATCAAAATTTTAATTAACACCTACTATGTAAGAGGACAGTGGCAGACACCATGGGGCTTACAGAGAACATCAGGTGTGGGGACCACGTGTAAAACCATGCATGTGCACAATAATGAAGTGTCAACAGAGACGAACCCAGAAGGAATCTGGCCCACAACTCTCCATGAACTCTCGCAGGTCCCCAGACACATTTTTCAAGGTGCCATTCCTCCGTCATTGCTTGAAACTGCAACCTCAAACCCCTCCCCCATTTCCCTCTGTAAATCTTGCTATGCTGTAACTCTGAAAGTTCAGGGGCTCCTGATTGCCTTTAGAAAAAAACACAAATTCTTTTTCAGGGGATGCTTCATCCAGCTTAACCACACAAAACAGCCCTCTGAATAGACTGCCAGTCAAGCTACAGAGTTTGCTGAGCACCTACTATGTGGGGGAGGCTGCTGGGAGGATACAAAGAAGAATTTGTTTCCTTTGCTCTCAGAAGCTTACAGTGCAGCTGGGAGCAGGCATGCTTGGAAAATATGGCAGGCAACACCAGACAGTACAGTCATGAATCTCCAAGCGTGGGCCTGCATCTTCATCATCGGGAAACCAACTTGGGTGAGGGCGTGTGTCTGTGGACGGTGTGTGGGAGACCAGTGTACGTGGGGACTTCATGTGTTGCACACTGTGGTGGGTAGACTCCTCCTCCAGGAAAAACACCCACATCTTCATCCCCAGAATCTGACTATGTCACCCTATATAGCAAAAGGGACTCTGCAAGATGTGACTGGAAAGATATCAAAATGGAGAGATATCCTCTATGATCCCAACAGGCCTTAAATGAAATCCAAGTGTCTTCCTAAGAGGGTGATTGGATCATGGAAGAAGGCAGAAGTGAGGCTTTGGGGTGGAGGGATTGCTGGCTGGAGGACTGCAAGCCAGGGCATGTGGGCGCCTCCAGGAAATGGCAGGAAATCAATTCCCTCTGGTTCCCCACAATACATAGCCCTGCCCACACCTGGTCTTTTGCCCCGTGAGTCCTACTCTGAACTTCTGATCACCATCGTTATAACAAACTCACATTGCTTTAAGCCACCAAGAGTAGGCGAGTTTGCCCCAGAAGTCGTATGTGATGAGCTGCCCTCAGAGAGGTCAGGAGCAGTGTTTACCCAGCAGAGGACCTGGCTCTGTCCTCCAGACCTGGAGGGACCCCCACTGATGACAGCCCCCAGATACAGCAGTATTTCCTGGCAGTATCCTGAACTCTGCTAACTTTTGCAAATAGCCTGCATTTAAATTCTCCTCAAATAACCCAGTCTGAGAACACCAGCTGTTTCTGGCTGGGATCCTCATCAATCTTATCATAAAATTCTCATTAATCCTATCCTATGGAAAGTCTTGTCACTGGACTTCTGAATATTCCAGAACATTCCAGAATATTCCTCTCCTAGATTTCCACTTATCCCAGAGGTTAATTTCCTCACGGCCCTCCCAGGACCCTGGCTCTGGGTCTCACACATGCTTCTCAGCTACAGGAGCATCAAGCCAGCTCTTCTTCAGTTTCCTGTAAGAATCTACTCACAACAAGAGATTCTTATTAACTACACTGCATGCAGGTATCAAATCATTACACTGTCCTCCATAAATTCATACAATAAAAAATAATAATTAAAAAATTTAAGAATAAAAAACTTAACAATGTCATCTTTAGCCAAATGTTTCACAAAGATCTACACACTGGAGCAACATAAAGCAGTGGCCGATGGATACTGAAGACGCAACTTCAAAACATCTCCTGGGAGTTCACATGGATTCAGGCCTCTCTGCAACTTACTGAGGCCTCCTCCTCCTCCCCCCATGTCTTTTCCCTCATCCTTCCAAGTATACAGTGAGACAGGTGTGTGAGGACAGAAATCACACTCCCTCTGTAAACTCTCACCAAAGCAATCTTCTAAACAAAGACAGCTCTGTCTATGCCTGCAAAGAATTCCAATGGAAATAACGTTTTTCACTCAATACAAAAATGGTGAGAATTTGGAGTTTGGAAGCTGAGGTCCCCAGGGAGGGTTAAGAAGCAGATATAAATGAGAGAAAGTAAGAGGAAGCAAGGGGTACCTAATAACACGGCAGCAGCTGGGAGCTCTGGAAGAAAGTTCCAGTGCCTGTGGGGACTGAGGTGACTCACGGTGTTGACTACTCAGTTTTGCTTGCTCTTGCCCTGAGCTGTGATCCAGACCAGACATCCCCAACCTTTCAGTGAAAATCTGCTACATGTATATCACCTCCTTCTTTGATTCTGAGAAAGGAGGAAAAGGAATATGTTCAAAACTGGGCAAAGAGATGACAAACAACTACCAGGAGACAAGACATTGCACAAATGTCTATAGAAGTCCTCCCAAGGCACGGTCAGGAAGGCAAAGTCCCTCTGAGGATCCTCAGATGGATCCAAGAAAGATACATGAATCCACAGCGTGGGAGCTTGGACCAGCTGTGTTTTTATGTTAATGGGACAATTGGCCCCGGCAGCATGGAGGAATGGGAGCCATCCAAATGGCACGCATCGATGGCCCTTGGGCACTCTGAACCTCAGTGCTGGTGGTCAAGGTCTCATGATCACAGGGAAAGACAGAATCTCTGCCAAACTGTGATATTAATTACACATCTGTGAGACAGGCAGTGAGAAAGCTAAAATGAGCCAGTGCTCTGATATGCTGACATTCGGCATCAGTAATTGAAGCTTCTATGAAAGACAGATCTCTGAAACGGGCTTGTGTCTCATGATGACACCTTGGCTTCAGGAGCCTCAAGAAATTTTGCAAGCTCAGCATTTTGACTGTATCTATCAAGATACACAGAGAGCTGGGGAAAGGCAGTGGATTTCCTGCTCTGTGAGGAGAAAGAAGAAAGGAAGGGCAAAGGGCAGGAGCTGTAGACTAGGCCACAGCCTGAGCCACTGGAGTGTGTTTTAATTAATATGCACACCTAGATAGGGTGCTTTTCAAAAGAGTAAAACACAATAAGCCTCTGTGGGGAACTTGAGAATTAATTATACTGCTTAAATTATGGCAGTGTCTCCACGCTGGGAAAACCATTTATATTATATGTCAGAAGCTGAGCCAAAGGTTTGAGTAAATTAACTCGTTTGATCCTCAGCAACAGCTCAGGTAGGAAATGTTATAATTATCCCCATTTTATAGATAAGGAATCAAGGCCCAGGGACATGAAGTCATTCAGCTGCCATTTCAGTCAGGATCGGATGGAGAAATCAGGAGCCCTTTCAAGTACTCACAACAGAGAGAATTGAATGCAGGGAACTAGTCACCCAGATGAGGAGGAAGATGAGGCGACAAGGGGTGATGAGGCTGCCCCAAGATTAGCGACAGCAGAAAGCTATAACTCCCTGAGGCTGAGGGAAGGAGGAGGATATAAGATTCCCACAGCCTTGTTGTGGCCACTATAGCAATTAAAAATAGAAATCCCATTCAACCCAGCCATCCATTCCTCTTCTGAGTATCTTCCCGAAAGAATTAAAGACATTATCGTACAGTGACACATGCACACCCATGTTTATAGCAGCACGATTCATAATAGTTAAATCTTGAAAGTGTCCCATATGTACATCGACAGATGAATGGGTAAAGAAAATATGATGTTTGTATGCAATAGAATAGTACTCTGCCACAAAGAAGGACAAAGTTGAGCCATCTGTAGGAAAATGGATGCACCTTGAGACCATAATGTAAAGTGAAATGAAGCAGACACACAGCTTAAATGTTGCATAACTTCTCTTATATAAGAACTTCAAATTATTAAAAATTTAAGGAGATAACTAAAAGACAGACAATAGGAAACAGAGAGATAGATTTTGCAAGTGAGAAGGGACCAGAGATGGAGGCAATGGGAAGGGAGGAGAGGGCCAAGGGAATAAAAGATTGAAGGTGTGCTGTGTGATTATGCTTGCTCCCCACTATGAATATAATTATTTCTCATGCAAATACATACTAATAAAAAATTTTTGAAGTTTTCTGCAGCCCTGCATCCAGGATTACCCAGAGAAGTCAACACAAGCAGACAGCAGGAGGAATACCAGTGTCCCACGCGCTGACCCAGCCAAAAGCCAGCTCATGGAAGCATGGGAAATGCAGCTGGTAGGAGAATGCCAAGGACCAGAGTAGCTACCAAGCAGCTTAAGAGAATTTGAACTCAGGTCCTACTCAGAAGCCCATTGAACCACAGTTCCCCTTCATGAGGAACACATCAGCCAGGCCCAGATTGCTTCAGAGAGATCTCACTGTGCCCTCCCCACCATGAGGACAGCACTGGCTGAGACTGCAGCCAGAGCTCTTCATCCAGAGACACAAAGAGGTGACCATGGGCCTAAGATCCACCCCAGACTCAGGCAATAGCTCCCTGTGTGAGGTGAAGCAAAGGACTTCATTTCTCTGAGCCTCAGTTTCTTTCTCTGGAAAATGGACGCCAAGAATGCATGCATGATAGAGTTGAATTAACACAGGGAACACCTGGAGCAGCAGGTACTCAAAGAAATCCACCAAACCTATCTCTACCACCCACAGCCTGACCTGACCGACAGATGTCCCAGGTCACTCATACAAATATCATGTTATGTACAGACTATGCGTCCCCAGGAAAAGGTACTACTTGCAAAGGGGCAATGCGAATCCTCAGTCACATCTTCATAGCTTTCCTGGGCATTGTCCCAGGGCCCTTGGCTGTCAAGCAAATCGATTTAAGTTCACTAATAATTACAAGCTGCTCCTGGGAAGAATACCCAGCAATCTCTGCAAATGCTGTTGATTCTGGCCTCTTCTCTTTGAAGAGTGCATTTACCACATGCTGGGGCCCCGCTCTGCTTTCATTAGAAAGTTATTCATTGGGAGAAAAAAGAAAAGAAATCTAACCACCTGGACAAACAAGCCCCACTGGCAGATCTGCTAAGAGCGTAGGTTTGGAAGGTGTCAGAGATGTGCAGGGCACAAAGGGATGGGGATTAGATTTTACCCTGGGCCCGAGTGCACTGTGATTGGCCGAACTGCTCTGCTGAGTGTGGGTAGATTTAACTCTGGTGGGAAATTATTCCACAAGTCATCTATCTGTTCTTTCAGGGACAGCCCCAGGAAGTCAGCCCCCGAACAATAAGGTTCTGTCCCTTCTGGGGCACCATTCCCTCCCCCTCTGCACAGAGGCAGAACACCAAGACAGTGCCACTGAAAGTCTGCCCACCCTCTGCAGTGTCCCCCAAAAGGTGCATGTCCATTCAGAACCTCCGAATCTGGATTGATTTGGAAAGAATCTCTGCAGATGCAACCAGTTACAATGTCGTGCTGGAGTTGGGCATGGTGGCCCACACCTGTCACCTCAGCACCTGAGGCAGCTGAAGCTCATGGACTAGAGCTTTGAGTTCTCTCTGGGCAACCTGGTGACTTAGCAACATTCTGTCTCAAAATAAAAATTAAAAATAGCTAGGGATGTAGCTCAGTGGTAGAGTGGCCTTGAATTTGATTCCTGGTACTAGACAAAAAAAAAGTGATACTGGCTTAGGGTGGGTCCTGAATCCAATAACGGATTTTTTTTTTTAAGAGAAAAAGGGGTCTCAGAGATACATGCAGTGAAGAAAGTCATGCACAGACTTATGCATGACTTATGCAGAGGTAGATGTCATGGTAGACACAGAGGTTGGTGAGATGCAGCCCTACACAAGGGCCAGAAAGGTTTCCCATCATGCCCAGAAGCTGGGAGAGGCAGGAAGAAAGCTGCCCGGAGTCTCAGAGGTTGTGCAGCCCTGCTGCCCAGTGCTTTCAGACTTCCGGCTTCCAGAATCATCAGAATGCATTTCTGTTGTGCGAAGCTACCCAGCTTGTGGACTTACTGTGCAGCCATGGCAAATTAACACACTCTCAATTTTTGTTCTTACCTCATCACAGAGCAGTGACAGTTTATGGCCCGGTACCAGCCCATAGACCACATTTTAAATAGCATTGATAGAAGACTTTGAAGCATAGATTTGGCTCCATCTCTCTATGACAGATAGCAGGCTTCCCAAGGGATCTGGTCACACTGGCTTCCCTGGGATCTAGTGCTGACATTTTGGAGCTTTAAGTGCCAGTGTCTTGGCTACAATGTCAGATGTGGTGACAATAAATTCAACCCAAAGTTACAGGGCAGCTGTTGTGCATGTCACTGTCTCAGTGGTCCATTGTGCCTCACCTGGAACTTAGTCCCCAATGGAGAGTCCTAGGGATGATTGTGCACATAAGGTACACAAGGTGATCTATTAACAGAGCTGGAAGAAGATTGTGCTGCATTATCAACTAGTCATATCTGTCTGGGATTAAAATGCAGAGGAGAAGCCTGCCTCTGCCTAGCTAGTTAGACATTCAGATGTCCCAGCTTCCTTCCAACTTTCCTCCAGGAACCCACCCTGCACAGCCCTGGAGGTGGCCACTGCTATTACTCCTTGGTTTATGAAAGTGCACACTTCTGGATGCTGCTGCCCACCACCCCCTTGTCACTTTTCTTCACATGTTCAGCAAATGTTCATGTGACAGTCACTGCATGCCCAGACATGCAAGGAGCACAACCCACCAAGATAGAGACAAAGCCTCACACTGAGAGAGCTTTTAATTTGGTGAAAGGATAGACAGATAAGCAAATAATGACAGCACAATGAGCTAAGGTATCTGCTTAAGCCCTGGATGCACTGGAGGAACATTAGCTATACAATGCTTCAACATGTTGGTGATTCTGCCCTGGCTCAGAAGACACTAGGCAATGTCTAGAGGCAATTTTAGTTCCTGAAAAATAGAATTGTGACTCATACTTAGTAGGTAGTGGCCAGAGATGCTACTCAGCAGCTTACAATGCTCAGGCCAACCCTGATAACAAAGAAATATCCAATTCAAAGTGTGGCAAGGTTGAGAAACCCTAACATACAGGACTGAGAGCTGTGATGAATTTGAGATGGGCTTTGGAGGATGTATAGGAGCTGGTTAGAGGAGGAGAAGGAGAAAAGGAATACTAGGCAGAGGTGACAGCCTACACAAAAGGGAAGTAAAGGTAAAGCCCTATTCAGAGAATATATTTTGGGATATTCTCCAACATTGGAACAGTTCATCATGGGCCATAGGATGCAGCAGAGCTAGACCCCACTAAGCAGTTGGAATTTCATTTTATAAGGACCAGGGAGCCATTTAAGATAAGGATGTGCCTATTGGTGCAGAAAGGATAGAGATGAGTCCCAAAATCTGGGCACCTATCCCCTGGCAGGCTGCACTGCAAAGAACTTCACCATAGACACACTCTGCACAACCTGGATCCAGAAAGCTATGGGTCCCTATGGATGGGCAGTGACCAGAAAGGAAGCCACATCCCCTGTGAGTAGGTTGCAGGGAGCTTACCAAACCTTTTTCTAGAGCTGCTCACTTGGCAACTGTAGCCAGAAGAGACTATCCAGCTGGGTTTCCCTGGGGAGGACAGGCCAGTCATCTGAGTCCTCAGAAGCCACACATGCTCTGTTGCAACACCTCTGCACACTGCTCTTCATTTCTATTTGAACCATCTACAAAAGCAACCAAGTCCCAGTGGACCACAGAGGAGGCCAGAGGTTGCCCAGGCCCATGACCTCCAGAGTCAGGCTGACTGCCACTGAGTTAATCGATACCGCACTCTTCACAATGTCCCCTCCCTGGCTGCCTTTTCCACAGCCTGCACCTCTGCTCTGTGATTGCCAGGGCTGCAGAGGCAGTCTGAGCAGCATTTCCAGTTGGGGACTGAGCGCTCTTGTGTGTTCTGTGACCTGAGCCTTGTTTTCTTGTCTGTTTAGTGGGAGTAATGAATGAGGCGCCCAAGGCAGAGACTCCAGGAGGGACTCGTGGAGACCACGCATGTGATCTGCATAGGCCTGGGCCAGCAGCATGCACATCTGCAGATGAATGTAGTGATTATATGATCTGTGAGACCTTGCACACTATGAATTCCAAGTCTGAAGGGAAAACACAGATGGGAGGGAAACTGCCGGGTCCTCCTTTGCCTCTGCCATGCCACTAGGACCTGGGCCCCATTGCACATCTGCTCCATCTGACCACCTGTGCCCACTAGGATCTTCCTTCCAGAAAGAACTTCCTCCAGCTGTGAGCAACGAAGTCAATGACTGGGCATGGTATGGTGCTGGGGGACGGCATCCCAATGTGGGCCATGTTCTGAGAGAAGCTCACATGGCAGCCAGCCAAGCACTAGCAGATCTGTGCAGATGTAGTGTGTGCTGATGTCCAGGTATGTCCAGGTGGGTGTGTGCCAGTGGCAAATGTGTACAGGTGTGAGCATGCGGGTATGAACATGCAGCTGTGGTACACAGAGTCAGATGTGCACAGGTGTACAGGTATTTTCAGGAGTGTGTGAGTGCAGGTGTGGGTATGTCCAGATATGCTGTGCTGGTGCCAGGGTGAATGCGGGCATGAGTACATGCAGGTAAGTGTGTGGAGGTGTGAGAGTGTGCACTTTCAGGTTTGCATCCAGAGCTCATCTCCTTGCCCAGAGCAGAGGCCCATCCTCACGCAGCACCATAGGCATAAAGCTTGGAGAACGCAAGGTCCTCACCTCAAACGTGGGTCCTCAGGAGCGGAGAGCACCCAATCCCAGGGGGCCCCTACACAATGCAGGGAGGCTGTGCTGCAGTGTCCCTCTCAGGCAGCTCTGCAGCACAGGGCAGCTTTCCAGAGCCCAAACTCCCCAGGTTCAGACTCAGCGACCGCAACAGCAGCCAGTGTGTACCAGTGCAGGGCTGCACCCCACATTCCCTGGAAGAACAGAGCACCCCAGTGGCAGCCACCCCACCATGGCACATGGTCCCAGGATGACTGACCACAGACAAGACCAGACACCCAGAACCCACCGGAGCCCAGATCACTAGTCTGACAACCTGGCAGGCCAAGGGCACAAAGCCCTTGCTCAAGACTCGAACATCGTGAGATCCCAGTGAAGAAGTCTTCTCCGAGCTGCTGGTGCGTGTGAGCCGTGTTTAATCCCACTTTCCTGTCTAACTGAAACCTGAACCTGAGAGACAAACCTGAGACTTTTCACCACTGGCTGGAAACCTGTCAAAATAACCCAGCAAACCGCAGCCAGCAAAATGTGGCTTCCTTAAGGATTTTTTTTCTTTTTATTTTCCACCTTCTCAGGGGAAGAGAAAGGGAGAGAGAAAAGTATCAGGACTGCACCAATTTGATTTAAATATTTACTGTCTGTAGAATTTGAAGAAGCCCTTTCCCTATAATTAAATGTCATTTTTCCAGAAGATTTAATTAGAAAAGCTTTCAAGGGAGAAATCCCCCAAACGGGTATGACATGATACCGTGTCTGAGACTGCTAAGTGAGAAGGGAGAGAGGGAAGGAATGTGGCACGATCCACAGCGACTGGAAAATATCCCTGAGGTGTCGAGGGCCTCTTCAGCAACGCAGAGATTGGAAGAAGGAGAATTAGGAAATCATTTCTTGATTTCCTGTTTCTTATGAAATCTCCAAAATGCACCCACAGGTGAGGAAGCAATTAGAAGGCAGGCTTTCTCTTTAACCTTAGTAAGAGCAGGGTATTTATGAAAGCTCAAATCCTGCCTAACAGTGCATACATTTCATATTTGATTGGCATTGTTTTAGCAGGCATCAGGGAGTGCATAAAATGGTCATCACTACTGGACTGCCTAACATGACAAGCATCAGAGGCCCTCTCTCTGTCTCTGTCTGTCTGTCTGTCTGTCTCTCTCTCTCTCTCATGACATGAACTATGGGAGTTGTACCTTCTTGCCTCCCTACAGAGTATAAAACATAGCATCCTTCTGCCATGCTGCTCAAAACTCAGCCAGCTCCACCCAGAGCTCAGGCAGAGGACAAGCTCCTCCCAAAGCCAGGAGCCCTGGGCATCAGGCACCATCTCGGAGTCTTCTCCTGCAGAGAATGACAGGAATGTCACAGCGATGCAGCGCACCTCTCCCTGCTCAGCTGGTCCCAGGAGCTTAGGGCAGCTTGCAAAGAATGGCGAACTGCAGGGACCTGAGCTCAAACCAGGAAACTGGCCCTGAACAAACAGCGACAGCTGGGACCAGCTCTTTCCTGGGACGCATTCGGACCCTCTCCAGGGGTGTGAGGAAGCGGACAGCGAGTGCATTCTTACAAGGTGAAATCCAGGGAACAGTGGAGTGATCAATAACCATGCAGAAGAGGTTAGATTTTAAGTTTTCGTGGGTCCCAGAGCAACATGGTGTCCCAGCGCTAGTCACGAAAGCTAGAACGAAGCACAGAACATGTGGCCCTCATCAACATCCATCCGTGATCATGCAGTTTGTACGACACTGGCCATTGTCAAGGCAAACTGGGGGGAAAGCGGGCTTAAAAGGAGGTTGGGAAGGTCTAAGAACATGAACGAGCTAGGGTCTGCTAACCGTGTGCCATACACTTGGGGACAGGGTCTCCCACAGAGCTGGTGGCTCAGGAACACCGAGGAAGCGGGTAATACATGTTCCTGCCTCTACGATTTCCCAGTCCAACCCTGAAGGGTCAGCACAGAAGGCATCTCCCTCTGGGACGGAAGAGACCCGGCAGCAGCCCTCTCTCAAAGGGATCAGACTCGCATTTAAAAGGAAACACACCCCAAGGTTCCTCCCTCAAACCTGAGTTGAAAGGAGGAGGTGGCACTCTTCCAGGATGCTTTGGTTTTTCTTTTCTTCCATTTTATGTATTTGTGCATTTTCATTTATTGGACTACCGGGCTGAGGTCTGGCTTCAAGACAAAGCGTTACAGTGGAAGAAATCACTGACTCAAGAGAAAAGTTAGTGGCTTCTGAATCCATTGTTGTTTTAAACAATAGAGAACCCTGATCGAATGGCACAAACAAAACATGGAATTCATTGTCTCTGTGTATTGAGATGGTCTTCAGGCAAGGCTTGCCCTAGAAACAAAAACCATGTCAAGACCCCTTTCTAATCTCTAGGTTTCACTTCACTACTTCATTCCTCGACTCTATCCAATGCTTGTGACATTTAGACACACATCAGGTAAGTGTTCAATTTAACTGCATATTAACAGATACTGAAATAATTAGGGCTCAAACAAGATAGAGGTTACTTATCTCCTATGTAAATCGAACAGAGGTGCAGCTCAGGGCTATTATGGCAGCCCTACAAGGTCACCAGCAATCTTTCCTTTCTGTCAACGTTAGCACTGGGCTTTTAACTTCAAGGTTGTGTGATAGTCACAAAATGGCAGCTGGCGCCCTACCTATAATATCCACATTGCAAGCTGGAAGAATAATAGAAAAGAAAATGGCCAAAGAGCTCCAATCTCCTAACTGGCTCAGCCTTCCTTAAAGAATTCCCCAGAGAAACCATTCAGCACTTCCACTTACATTTCACTGGCCACTTTTATCCATAAGTGAAGAAGGGAATTAAAATTTTTCCAATTGGATATATTGACACTCACCAACAGCATACAGACTGATTAATGATTAAGGTACAGACACTAGTTATACACCTGGCAAAGTACTCCAGAACGTTTTGCAGAAGGCACAATACCAAAACTCCTATTTTCAGCTTCATTTAACCACCTACGTACGTAGCCTTGTGATATCTTGCATTCTTTGTTCCTGAGTGAGACTTGCTATCTGGCCTGTGGGTGCTCAGTCCCGCATCTCACCGTGGAAGTTGATCAGGACACCATCTCTGAAGGGCTATGCATCCCTTTCCAAAGAAGATGGTGCCAACAACCCTTTCCCATGTGTCCTCAGAGAGAGAGGAGCCAGGGGAAAGAGCTCTGATAGGAAAGTGTGTGTGAAAATCCGGCCCTGGTGAGCAGAAGTGCTTTGGTCAGCCACAGACTGGTCTCCCGAGCAGGGCCTTCTCGCCTGTAAATGAGGAGGGAGGCAGGATGGGAGATGTCTTTGGCCCCTTCTGACCCAGGTCCCTCATGTTATCACACAGGCCAATAGATCTCAAAAGACTTAGGAGAAAAAGACATATCACTATTTTTAAAAACCCATTTCCGTTCTAGTTAATAAGAGCTCTTTTCCTCCCTTTGTTAATGGAACTTGGAAATGCAAGAAAATTGCAAGCATAGCCTCCTGGATAAAAAGGATTTTAAAATTCCCCTTTGTCACTGCCTTGTCAGCTTGGTTTCCTTGGGTCATCTGTAACTCAGGATGACATGAAGCGTGACTGGTTCTGGGACGCGGTCACCATCACAAGGGTGGGTTCCAAGAGCAGGCGTCCTGGGACTAGAAGCTCTTGGCAAGGACCTGAAATATCTGAATAAGGTGGGTTGTTACTGGGGGGAAACTCATCATCTAATCTCACTGCTAATGGTGCCACCAAAGCTACTTAAGTACCAGGTTACTTTATGTATTCTTATAAAAGGATATTATTTTGCGTACCATTGTTAGCTTAACAAATTTAAAATATTTACTTACGACACATAGCTTAATGTTTTCTAATGTAGTCCTTGGAGTCTGGGATACTCACAATCTGGTCTTCCATCTGTTTGCTTCTCTAAGATATTGCTACCCTGCATGACCGTGGTTTTTTTCCTGCTGGTCTTAACACTCTTCCCATTCCGAGGGTCAGATTCTTTAAGAGCATCCATTGCAACCCACGCAGGGCAGACTTGGAGGTTCGCAGGCTCTTTGGAGTCATTAGAGTCTCAGGAAGAGCAGAGTGGTTTCCAAGGTGGTTGGGTCATGAAAAAGTGCTTAGTTCACACCCACACCCCTGCGAAAGTTTGTTCTCCTAGTTAGACCTTTGTTTTCAGCTACAGTTTACTAAGTAGTTGCTTTGGCCATCCCTATTATGGGGTCTATGTATATCATCGCATTTAATCTTCATAATGACATCAAGGTGTGGGTACCATTATTACACTCAACTGAAAGATAGATAAGAAACTAAACCTCAAAGAAGCTGTTGTTGTTCCACACAGTAAATGGTGGAGTGGGTCTGTCTGGCTCCATAACTCAGGCCCTTACGCTGTGACAGACTGAATGCTTACCAGGAGTCTTCACCCTTCCCTGGGCCCACGCCCTCTGCCACATACCTGTGGAGTTCCTCCCACAAAACACAGAGTGAACCTCTCCTGTATGAGCTCTGAGTTCAGAAACTTGACTTGACCAAGGTGGTATGTACAGATATGACACAACACAGATATAGAATGCACTTGCGTTGGTGAGCTTGCTCTCTTGACATTCCACCATTATCAAGAAAAGAACATGAACTTGTTGACCAGGTCTTCCTACGAAAACAGTGAGAGGCACATGGAGCAGAACTACCCCCGTCAACCTGCAAATTTGTCAACAAAAACTAAATGCTTATTGTATGCATGAGATATCTGTGGTCACCGGTTACACAGCAATGGCTAACTGATATACATTGTGTCATCTACTGTCTCTTGACTTTTATTAAGCAGGAAGCAAATATTGTTCTTCTAATTCAACATTAGCCACAAAGAAAATACAGCTACCAACATGTTCAAGACATCACCTGCCTTGCACAGTATGAGTTTGGTACATGTCATTCATCATTATGTTGAGACATTTGGCTTGATAAAACCTTTGAGACTGACACTGAACTTTACAGATTTAATTGATTCTGCCTGAAATCAAAGACATGCACATATGTGTGCACACAAACATGTACATGTACATGTACACATACACACTCAGTGTCTCCATCAGTCATGGAGACAACAGTCAATTTCAAACTTCAACTTGCTTATCGGCCACTATGCAGAGATTTCAGACAAACCTGAGTGCAGAATGAGCCAGAAATGAAGAGAATCATTCTGATTGTTATTTTCTTCACAGTCTTGAGAGAGAAAATTTAAAAAGGCAAAAGCCCCAGCCTCCAAAGAAAGCTTATTCAGGACAGAAAGTGGGTGAATCATGAGAAGACTGAGATGGAAAAACAAAGTCATGGTCAAATTCAGCCAAGAGGACACCAGAGCATCCTTTATTCCACTGCCACCATGGAAGTGCTTGATTCAAGTTTGAGGTTACTGCTGACACCAAGTTTTGGGGCAGTATCTGGCATGGCTCCTATAAATACAACAAACAAACAGTTCCTTATTTTGCATAAGGACAGCCTAACAGCCTCCGCCATCTTCCCTTGCTATGACATTCTATCAAGAACCAACCTTAATTTGTTACATGCCATTCTTACACAGACCAATTAGTCTCAAAGAGGGAACTGGAGACCAAGGTTCAAAGGCAATGGCATGGACTGGAGCTCTTCCCATAACAAAGGGAGCACACTTCCTTCTTTCTCTTTTTATTCCATCCAAGCTACAAGCCTATGGTTGATGCCATCCTAACTAAGATGGGTCTTCTGCTGGCCTAGATGTCAGCCATCCACAGACACACCCAGAACTTTACTAATCTAACAGGCAGTTCCTACTCAAGTCAAGGTAACATATCAGAATTAATGACCATACACTCCACTAATCTTTATGCACTGTCTGCTCCATACTTGCTGGAGGGCCATTGGGTAACCAAGACAGTCATGCTTCCTGCCCTTGTAGAGTACAATCCAACATGGGAGACTAGGAGACAAGCACAATGTATGTTATTACCAAAAGACAGCAAGTGGAAGACCATTTAGGAACCCCTTGTAGATAATGATTGTGGGGAGCCTCTTGGATGGACCAATCAATGGGTGCATTTCACATTGGCTCCTAGATATCCTGGCAAGATTCAGGTCTGCTGGGAGATTTGAAAATGGGCCCCTCGTGAGCACCTTCTCTTTCCTGTTGCACTTCCTCGTTTTTCTATCAGCACTAGGCTCTGAGTTACTTACTTTGGAGCTGATCCTGGGATTACTGGAGGGGGCACAGCAGGTCCTGTAACTTCAGCCCTAGAAGTGTTTGGGCCAATGATACATTGTTGGGGGATTGGGGCTGTGCACTGCAGGACCTTCAGCAGCTTCCCTCTACCTACCAGATGACAATTCCACCTTCCCTACCAAGACAGTTCGAAGTGAGTGAACTGGCCAAATAATCTCTAGAGGACAAAATCTCCTCTAGGTGTGAACCTCTGGGGCAGAGCATAATGAATTTAGTGCCATGTCCACGACAGAGCCTGACTGATCTCAAGGCAGAATCACAAATTCTGAGTGAAGACAGAAACCAAAGGCACATGGTAGAGTTGTCTCGGGACAGTACATGCATGGTACAGAGGCACAAATCTCTTGGATTCGACCCAGGCAAACATCACTCAGTGCCCATTGCCCTTCCTTCTCCCAAGTTTCAAAGGCCTCTGCCTCTCTCCCTGCATCGTTGTGGGTGGCCACGTGTAGGCTGCTGTTGTGTCACCTTCTGCCACCTCTGCACCACATGACAATGTTAGAGAGGCATCTCCACCTTGACCAGAAGATGCGCTCTGTCCCCTCAGCAATGCACAGTGCGGTAGCTCTCCACTGCAGGAGTGCTGCCTGGCCTGTAAGAAGGAAGGTCCACCAGTGTGCTGGGGAGGGAGGACACGTGCATGGACCCCTCAGTCACTGTGGAAGCCCTGACTGCCCCTACCTTGTCCTCCAGGTGGAAATCAATAGAGACTGTGGATATAATTCCTTGGAAAGAAATTTTGTCCTCCTTTCTCTACATTTGTCCTTTAAGGAATATGCTATTTAGGCATGGAGTTCTTGATTGTTTCAATTTTCTTCCAGAACCCAAATATCGATTTAAATATGTTTTGAGCTTAATGCAATGTGAGCTATGACGTTTAGTTTGAACAGCTCAACACTCGCTACTGGCTAATTAAGGCTGAGCTTTCTCAGGATGTCAGCTAGAACATATTTCACTCTCCTGGTACAGAAATACTGAGACCTTCTTCAGCCAAGCATAGTTCAAAGAAAAATATCCCTCCTCATCTGTCACCTGTGTGGACAGAAGAGACAGGAAAATCTAGGATGCTGCCAATTAAGAAGACTGTGTTTTACCTGAAGGATAAAGGTCATCTTTAAAAGCAAGGCCTAAATGCCTTCTAAATTGACAGCAATCCCATGCACCTATTAAAGTGACAAATGACAACCAGACACCAAACATCACAAGGATACAGGGCAGCTGGAACCTTCCTACATGGCTGGGGGGGAAACACAAATAGCATGACCACTGGGCAAAGCAGTTCAGAAATATCAGATAGAGTTGAAAACACACCATTCAAACCAGTAATCCTATTCCTAGGGACTGACCTAAATGGAATGAAAACCCACATGCACATAAAAACCAATATGCATGTGTTTATAACTGCTTGATTCATAGTCGCCAAAACTTGAAACAACTAAAATATCTCCATTACAGTGTGAGTCTTAATGTCCTCCAGAGGCCCAGATGTTTAGGGCTCAGTCCAGCACAGTGCTCTTAGGACATGGTGGAACCTGCAAGAGGTGGGAACTAATGGGAGTCTAGGTTGCTGAGGATCTGGGGTCTTTTTCCTTCCTCCTCCCCTCTCACCATGATGTCTTGTCACACCAAAGGCCCAATGTGATGGGGCCAACTGATCATGGGCTGCCTTGAGCCTGCTAGCCATGGACTGAATCCCCTGAAACCACGAAGCAAAAAACCTCTTTTTCTTTAAGTTGTGGGTACTGAATATTGAGTCCCAGCAATGAGAAAGCTGATAAATATCATATCCCATTCATACAACAACCTAGAAAGGACAAAACTATGGGAAGAATAACAGATCAGTGCATTGCTGGTTTGGAGGGTGGAGTGGATTTATGTCCAAGGAGCAGCATCAGGAAGCTTGGGGTGGGAAATGTACTTCTGTGTCTTGACTGAGGTCATGGGTTCTATGATGGCAATACTGTCAAGACTCATAGAACTGTGTATCACAAACAGTGAATTTTCCACTATGTATATTGAAAGATAAAGCAGTCTCTCAACTGACTATACCAGCCCCAACTCATAATACCTTCAAATCCTTCTGGGAGTCTCCTATTTAGGGATGCTTTGTTAGATTGATACAAGGCTAAATGAGAACAAGAATGCAATAGGTCTTGCACATAGTAAATCCTCAATAATAATTGGTGATATTATTCATTTAGCCAACCCTTGCCCTCAGCCCCTGTACCAGAGAGTAGAGAAACAGAAATGTGAGCAAAGTATGGAAGCAAAACTGGATCTGCTACTCTTTGGATAGATACATAGATGCAGATACACTGCACATAGCCCATTACAGACCACCTCCTTGTCCAAGGCAGACATTATTAATCAACCTCAGCACTTTTCCTGCACAGCCTGAGCATGGCCTTAAATCCTCATCCTTCACTTCATCGATTCCAATCAACTCAAGTGGTATATGAGCAAGAAAAAAAAAGAGAGAGAGAAAAACCTATAAGTCATCCCTGAATTAAAATTTCCCTTTACTGGCTAGAAAAATCAGAGAGAGAAAACCCCACACATAGCTTGAAAATAATATACTCGGACTTTTCTGCTTCCCCCAGGCAACTCCACGCACTGCCTCATGTTCAGCTGTATGCAAGCACAGCACCCGCTGCAGCCCTATGTAACACAGAGCTCTGGCCCCAGCCTGGACCCTAAGGTCCGCAAGGCTCTGCCCTTCTCTGCACCTCCCGCCAAGTTGGCATTCTGATGTCGATGACTGTGCAAGCTGCTTTGGTCTGATCAGAGCATGCACCCTCCATCATAACCCTAATGGCTTTTTATATCTTCTTTTGTGCATTACTCTAAGTCTGAGGCTCTGCCTAGCAATGCAAGGCTGTGACTGTGCAGCTCAGTTTCCAGAGACAAGCACTCTACTGATTTCAGCCCCCATCTGGGTCTCAGAAGCTTGGAGTTGTTGGTCTAGTCCAGCCATCTGGGCCTCAGCGGGACAGGTATGCACGGAGATAACACATTAGAGGCCCAGTGTGTGTGTGTGTGTGTGTGTGTGTGTGTGTGTGTGTGTGTGGCTAAGAATGTAATTCAGGCCTTGCACAGGTTAAGCAAGCACTCTACCACCAAGCAACCTCCCTCTCTATTTTTTATTTTGAGACAGGGTCATGTTAATTTGACTAGGTTAGGGCTGGGAATTTAGCTCAGTAGCACTGTAGCTGCTTGGCAAGTGCAAGATCTTGAGTTCAAAAAAAAGATTAAATTGACTAGGCTGGTTTCAAGTTTGCAGTCCTCCTGCGTCAGCCTCCTGAGTAGCTGAGATTACAGGTGTGCACCACCACACCTGGCTAAGGGCCTCTTATAGTTCTCATTCTACCTGAGGAAGCTGGAGCACGAGTGTGCTTAGGTAGCTTGCCCATGGTGACCTAACAAATGTCGAAACCTGAACTCAGCTCCAGGAATTGAACCCTGCTGCCCTATTTGTTCCCTCATTTCTCAGCTCTGCCTCCAACTCCAGCTAACTATAACAGCGCTCTTCCAAACAAAAGGTAAAATAGATTATAACCCAGGTTTACCCCACACCTCACTCAAGATGCTTTCTGATCGTGTGCTCTCTTAATTTGTTCATAAAACATACTTATTAAAAATTCACCTCATGCCAGACACTAGGAAACCTTCTCATTCATGCAAAAGGTTGATTTTCAAAAATGTGATATGACAACATTGTTTATTGTTTGGCTGCTTTTTTTCCCCTTTCCTTTCTGCAAATCGTGGGGAGTCTTTCTTAATACAAGTATCTTCCAAAAGTATGAACCGAGCTTGGTTTGATGGCCAGGGAAGAGATTATAAAAAGGAATTGTGCTGTCTTTTCATGCACTGCTGGTTTTACTGAAAATCCTTTCAGCTACTTGGTTTTTGAAATAACACTGAACTAGAGAAACACAGATCAATATGAGTGAATCTCAGTCATGATGTTGAGTACATGAATCTGGTTACAGAAGGAGCTGTGAACTTTAAATAAAAGGAATGAATAAAACAATACAATAGGTTTTGTTTTGGGGTATACATACAGAAGAGGTAAAAACATAAATACAAATTAGAAACATATACACCACATTTAGGAGTATTTTGTTTCATTTTTGGTACCAGGGATTGAACTCAGGACTCTACATTTCCAAGGCAGGTGCCAGAACCACTGAGCTAAATCCCTGGCCCTGGAACAAGAGTCACTTTTGTCAGGTCATGAGGGACATGTGACTAGGGAGAAGACTCCAGTTGATTTGGCAGCAGGGCCTTTTATTTCAGGAGAGTTTGGCATTTTGAGACAAGGTCTCACTATCTAGCTCAGTCTGGCCTTGAACTCACAACAATCCTCCTGCCTCAGCTTCCCCAGTGCTGGGATCAGAGGAATGTGTCACCACACCTAGCTTTATTTCTTAAACTGAAGGGTGAGTATGTGGGTGTTATTTATATTAACGTGAATACTTATGCATTTTAAATGATACCTGAAATAGACATGTGGATAACTTATGTGATTTCTATTAGGTGGCACCCTAAGAAATTGCCAATATTAATGTTGCTGATCTATCAAAGAGCAATTTTGTATCTTCATCACAGAACACAGATCTATATTGGGTTAATTCATGCAAAGTCAGGCTTTCTACTAACTCTCAGTTACCAATAATTAAAAATCAGAAAGGTTGGTCTGGCTGATAGATTGTGTGAGTATGTACACATGGATATGTTCACATGCACACATGTGTGCATGTGTGTGTGTGCACATGTATGTGTATCCTAACTCCGATGGAGTACAGCTCTCAGTGGATGGACTAAAGTTAACCTAAGAGCTAAGGCGCACAGAGATGGAGAAGAGAGATTTTAGCACACCACAGACAAAGGCAGTGAGTGTCTCCCGGGCATCGGCATGGCTCGTCTCTCCTCTCTGCCCCGGGTGACGGACTCCAAGCAGCGAGGTGTCTGGACTAACTGTCCCCGGTCATTTCTCAGGGACCCAAGGCCCGCGGCAGGTCTTGGCCATTACAAATCACATGGAGAGCTTTACTGGAAAGAGGAGACTGGACCTCGTTTCTGAAGTGCTAAGTACCTGAGCAGTTTCTGTTACTTTACACCCCCACCCGCCCCCAAAAGACCTGTGTCAAGTAACATGATGCACCTCAAGAACAGAGTGGGGAGGAGGAAGTTACTCCATCACCCTCGCCTCGTCTCCTCTCAATTCTTCTCAGCTGGGAGCTGTCCCCTCAGAGATGTACTCCTTTTTCTCTTCACAATTTTTCAGGGAAAAACAAATTGTTTGCCGGGAGGGGAAGCGAGTCACCGGCTGCAGCACAATGATCAAAGGGATGAAATGACACTTATCTAGGGCAATTTGTGTGTACAGGGACACACTCCTGGGCCTCTTAGAAAGGCAACTTCCTCGCATTGAACCTCCTCAAAAATGTGAAGCTGGGAAGGAGAACAGGGCCAGGTGGTGGAAACAATCCAAGTATGTAACTTGTGTGGATGGGTCTGTTAAAGTGAGACCCATTAATTATGCACCAATTTTTAAAAAGAAAGAAACCTGAATTCCAGCCCTGCACCTAGGATCTGGAAGCTTTTAACAAGTATCTTGGACTGATGCCCACGGTCCCAGGAAACATAGTCATGGAAGGAAAGTGTGGGCCCCCCAAAGTGGTCAATTCTCCCCAACGTGGGTCTTGGGCAGTTGTTGCTGCTGCCTGCCTGGAGTGCATTGTGAACTAGAGGAAGCCTTCTAAGCTAGCGTATTGTGGCTTCCTTCTTTTGTTCATTGCACAAATATTTACTGAACACCCATGTGCTCGGTGAGCTTACAGAGATTCACATCAAGATAAAAGGAAGAGCAGGAAGGAGGCTCAAACAGAGGGTAAAAAGGACAAATAATATATAGTTGAGCTGAAAAGGGAGGGTTTGTAAGAATTTTCTTTTAAATCTCCAGGCAGCCCACTGTGGAGACACAATGCGTCATTTGCAAGGCCCACACTAGTGCCGTTTCCGCTGAATGTACCTGGGTCCTTTTTCTCTTCCTTCTGGATGGTAACCTGCAGGTGCAGCTGCCTCATTTGCTGCCCACAGGTGCTGGGGGGAAGCCCTTAAGTGGAAAGCTGGGGGTTTGTCACAGGGTCACGGGTACGACAGGGCCCAGAAGGGAACTTACAGAGTGTAGGGAGCAGGCTCCGGGGTGCCCTGCATTCACCAGCTTCAGGCAACAGCTACACACACGTCTGCCTCAACTTCTTCCTCAGCAAAGTGGGGTGAGTAATCGCCCCTCACCCATGCTGTCACTGTGAAGATGGGATGAATCCCGGTCCCTACAGTGTGTTCGGCTGTGGCGACCCACTTGCACCTACAAGCTCTAAACATTGCTTCTTGGAAGATGTCCCAGGCCCACGTGCAAATCACCAGCACAAAGCACAGTACCTGGCACACAGCGGGTGCTCAATAAATATTTGCAGAGTAAATGGACTGTGCATACCCCTCACAGTACCTCACCGAGTGAACATGTTAGAATAGCAATGTCTTGTATTATTAATGGAACTAATAATAGTCAAGTATCTAAACACCTAACATGGCAGATGTACTGTTGATCTGTTTTTTAAAATTAATATAAAATCTCTGTGTCAAAAAAAAAAATAGGATGGAGGGCTGGAGATTTAGTTCAAGTGATACCACGCCCACCTTGGAAGCACAAAGGCCCAAGTTCAATCCCCAGTACCGCAAATAAAATAAAATCTACAATGTCACATTCGTCCCCACACAACTGTATCAGAGAGGGCTGCTGTTTCCAAGAATAAGAGGTTTGGGGGTTTGAGTCCTTCACGCCCTATCCAGTCTGCCATAAAGGAAATTACTGGACAGGAATGATTACATCTATTCCTTTAACTGTGTGTCTGCTGATGTATCTGAACTCCAGGAAACGAGAGAGGCTCAAAGCTGTGACTGGGTTTTGGTTTCATATCCACAAAGTTCTTCATAAGGTCCAGGGTGAGGAGGGAACAACAACCAAGGGAAAGGAAATGCACCTGTGGGACTTCCGGGCTACACCCTTTAAGCTCTGCCCCCGCGAGGCTCTGGGCCGGGACCACCTGACCATTTATCCGAGTCCTACAGATACGGAACCTCACTGACAACAGTGTCTATTAGGACAAAAGCAACTGCCGCCTGCGCATCGCGACAGAGGGCAACACTGTCCTGTGACGTCATTTGAACAAGTGAATCGGCCCACGCCGCACTGAGCACATAGCAGGCCGGCCGTGCGCACGTGCCAGTCGATCCCTTATGCCCCTTGTCATGCCCTTAGCACCACCTTTGAAGCCCGCACCGGCCCGTGTCTCCTCCGCCCCCGCCACCCATGGAGGCCATGTGTGCTTTGTAACTTCCGGCCCTGGCCGACTGAGCTATTCATGCCTGACGCCCCCCAGGGGGCCATGCAAATGAAGTTAGCACTAGCCACACTCCTTGGCCATATAAAATCTTTCTCTGCTGTCCCCAAAGACGTGGTCACACTCTGGGACCACAAATACCTGATAATGCAGTTAGCCAACTGAATACCATCATTGCTACAATTTATTAAACACCAATTACATGCCAGGCACAGAGCTAAGCACTTTTAGCTCTCATCACACGCACAGCAACTGTCAGAAAATTTACAAATTTTTCTGCTTATGATTTGTTTCTCTGACCAAACTGGAAGCGCTATGAGACCAAGGCCAAAGTCCATCCCACCCCCACCAGCTAGAACAGACTCAGTACTGACTGATCAGAGGGCTGGCTGGGTGGGTGGGTGGGTGGGCACAGCTTCTTGCTTCATAAATTCTAAAAAGTTTTGATTCACTAAAAATCTGAAATAGTAGTTAAGGAAAGAATACTACCTCCTAAAATACAAGCTTTTGTTTTAAGGCCCAATTTCAATTAAAACGTGAACAGAGGGCCAGGGATTTAGTTCAGTGGTTCCAGCGTCTGCCTGGCAAGCACAGGGTCTCACTTTCAATCCCCAGTATCACATATCACAGTGCCAGGTGTGGTGGCTCACACCTGTAATCCCATCACTGAGCAGGCAGAGGCAGGAGGATAGCTGTGATTTCGATGCTAGCCTGGGCTGCATAGTGAATTCAAAGCCAGCCTGAACTACAAAGCTAAACCTTGTCTCAAAAAACTAAAAAGAAAAAACAGAACAAAACAAGACTCCCATAGAGGACACAGGACAGCCAGCAGAGCTGAAGAGGCTGAAAGGAGCCGGAGTGGAGGTTGCAAATACAGATTTCCTTTTCTGGAAAGTTTGTGTAAGAACAGAAGTTCCTGACAGGACTTTCCAGCTTAGAAAAGGAGGCAGAGTGAGCAATTATGTGGGTAGGAAAGATGCTCTGGAAATAATTCTCTCCTCCTTTGCCAGTCTATGGGGCCTCAGAAAATAATTTATTCCATTGGTAAAACATTACAGATTCATTCTCTTAGGTAAATAAATTGTTCTCCTTGAAAATGTATAAAGACTCAACCAGGCCAATATTCATTCAACAAACAAGTATTGCCCTACATGGTATGATCGAAGAATACGATGAATATCTAGTCATCTATTTTACTTAAAGACACATTGCCCTAATCCAGCTTACAATGCTCCCAATTGCTTTGAACACATTTACCCCCTTGTTCTTGTCATTTTCTGAGGCAGTTTTAGAAGGCCTCTTTGGTGATTGTCTTTAGTTGCTCTGCTATTTCCCTTTCATGATAATTTTGACCCTGGGGAAGGACCAGAGGTTGCAGGCACCAGAGCCGGTGAGTACTGTAGATAAGCATGTGCCCGAATGTTCCCATTGGTTGGAACTTATTAGCAGCATTTGCCATGTTTTTTAAGCACACTTCACAGAGACACTCACGGAAGAAGACTTACAGGCTTGCTTGGAGAGTGGCCAGAACAACGCCATTCGTGAGTTTAAAAAGAGGGTGAGTGTTCCAAGGGAAAATAATAGCCATGTGTCCTTTATCATAATAGATTTTTTAAATTTAAATATGCATCAAAGATTTTTGCGAGTGTGCCAGGTATACAGGTAGGCATGAGGGTCATGAAAAGAAGACCTGAAAGCAAAAGACTATTACTGTTAGATGAATTTCTGGACTCCTTAACGCAAAAAGCAAGAAACTCCCCAACCTTAGAAGCATATGTGAACACTTGGGAATGCTTGTATGCCTTTTCATTTTTCACTTTTCATACTGAGCTATAATTCACATGCAATAAAATGAACAGATTTTTAAGTGTACAGTCTGACAAGTTTTGACAAGTGTAACCACCACCCTAATCAAGACAGAGAACATTTCCATTACCACCAAAAGTTCTCTTGTGTCTCTTTCTAGTCAAACCCAGCCCCGGGCGGCCCCTGCTCTGTTTTATTTCACTACAGATTAGTTTTGCCTTTTCCATAATTTCACATAAATAGATTTGCACTCTTTCTCCTTCCTGTTGCTTTTATGCATCATGCTGTTTTCGAGAGATTCATCCATAAGGTTGGGATGAACTTTCCTTTTTAATCACTTGATTGTATTCCATCATATGAATTAATATGTCCCAACTTTTTAGATAAAAAGTTCACCTACCCATAGATACCTACTAGGGTTGTTTCTAATAAATTATGAGTAAAACTGCCCTGGACATTTCCAAACCACTCTCGCCATGTTTCCCTTTCCCTCAGATAAATAACTTCAATGTACGACTTTTAAATCATATGAGAGTGTACTTTTACTTAAAGGAAGTCACTTTATTGTTTTCTGAGGTCTCCTACATTCCCACCAATCATACATGAACATTTTGTGGCTTCATAGCCACACCAACACTCGATATTAATTACCTGTTTTTGAAAGCCAGTTCCAGTGAGAGTATCTCATCTATCCACTTTGTGTTTGGCAGTATAGTTGTTCAGTCTGTAGTTTATCTTCTCACTTTCTTAACAGTGTTTTTCAGAGAGTAATTTTACATTTTTCTGAAGTCTAATTCATCAAAATGTTATGGTTCATGCTTTTGTGTCCTAGCTAAGAAATCTTTGCCTACCTCAAAGTTACAAAGATTTCTGTTCTGCATTTATTATTTGCAATTTTACAGTGTTAGGGTTGATGTTCAACTCTGTGAGCCATTTCAAGCCAATGATGTCTGGATAGAGGGTCATAGATTCTACAAGGGTATCCACTTGTTGGAAAGAAAACTCCTTTTCATTGGACCATCTTGGCACTTTTATCTTTTTTTTTTTTTTTTTTTTGAGACAGGGTCCCACTTTGTAGTTCGGGCTGGCCCTGAGCTCAGCCTTGAACTCACAACAATCCTCCTCCCTCTGCCTCCCGAGTGCTGGGATTACAGGCGTGAGCCACCACACCCAGCACTGTGGTGTGTGGTACTGATTACTGATGGGCATGACTCACCACACCTGGCATTGTTGTATGTGGTTACCAGGGATCAAACCCCGGCTTTTGCACTTGCAAAACAGGTGCTGGAACCACTGAGCTAAATCCCCAGACCAGCACTTTTTAAAAATGGGTCTATTTCTCAGCTCTCAATCTGCTCCATAAATCTTTACTTCTATTCTTTGGCCAGTAGCACACTGCATAGACTACTCTAGCTCAGTAATAAATCTTAAAACCGAGTTAATTGAGTCCTGCAATGTTCTTCTTTTCAAAATCATTTGGGTCATTCTGAATTCTTTGCATTTCATATAATTTTTAGGGTTGGTATGTCCATTTCTAAAACAAGAAGCCTGCTTAGATTTTTAGTGGGATTTCTTCAAGTCCATAGTTGGTGTGAGAAAGCCTGACATCGGCACGATGGTCTGTCTCCCAGTACATGGTACAGTTTGCGTGTCTAACTTGCCTTAATTTCTCTAGCAGGCATTTGCCATTTTCAGTGTAGAGTTCTCCTACCAATTTTGTTAAATCTATCCCTACGCATTTCATGTTTTGATGCTACTATAATTAGAACTGCTTTACATTTTTCTGTTTTCCTCCTGCTACAGTTTAGATCTTGACTGTCCCCCCAGTGCCTGTGTGCTAAGGCTTGGTCCCCAGGGTGGTGTTACTAGAAAGTAATGGCACTTATAGAAGGCAGGGCCAGAGAGGTCCTTGGAAATGCCCCAGGGGGACTTTGAGACCTGTCCTTCTCCTTTCTTTTTTTTGCTTCCTGGTTGATGAGGTGAGAGCCTTTGTCCCACTACTGACTCCTACCATGATGCACTGCTTCACCATGGGCCTAAAGCAGTGGGCCCAGCCATGGTCTGGAACCTCCAAAATAAACCTTTTCTCTCTATAAATTGATTCACTCAGGTATTATATTATAGTGGTAAGAAGCTAATCGATACAAATACTCCTAATAAACAGTAGTACAATTTGACATTGTGTATTATCCTTGTATCCTACAACCTTGCTAAACCTTTTTATGAGCTCTAGCAGGCTTTTCAATAGATCCTTTAGTAATTTCTATGTACATGGTCATGTTGCTCAAAATAAAGCTGACTTTATCTCTGTTTTCAAAACCATATACCTTTTTCATAGCCTCGTTATAACTATTATTATTTAAAAGGGTAAAAATATTTATTGTAAAAGCAAAAAGCAAGTAAGAGTAGGCATGAAATCCAAAAGGCTCCTGACCCATCTCACAATCTCCTCCTCAAAGGTATTAAAATTCTTTGGTGGCTGAGAGAGACAGAGACAGAATGAGAGAGCAAAGAATCTGCTTATTTAAGGAGAAAAAAAATTAATCCAACAATTAAAAGGCAAAATCACCTCAGCCACCCACAGCTGCTGGACTCTCCCTTTCAGCATCTCACCTGAGCCCCAATTTTCTTCTCCACATGCAGAGGGAAAGGAGCACTGTTTTTGGAGTCAGAAACAGGACACAGGACAGAAATATGAGCACGTGGTCTGTACACAGCAAATCCACCATGAAAGTGAGCTTCTCGGATAGCCACGGGCCATCTGTCAGCCTCTCAGACTTCCTAACGCTGGGGGACCCCACCTGCCTCCCCAGATGATGCAGCAGGGGAATCAGACAATGAATACCAAAGGCAGGAAGCAAGAACAAAGTCAGACTGGAGGTTGGACAGAGGAACAGAACTTCGTTGCAAGGTCTGTGTTTATTTTCACTTGAAATCCATTTCCCTGTGAGCGATAACACTTTTGCGCTTTTACTGACCAGCTTCTGAGACTGGCCTGTATCATTGTGGATAGGCAATATCCTCAACCTTTAAAGAAGGATTAATTTGTTCACTCTGGAAAAAAACTAATTTTTTTTTCCTCACAAGACTGTTCACCTTTTCAAATGAAGTCTCTCAATGCAACAGCGCTTGGCAAGCCTCCCAGAGAAATGGGTTTTGGTCAGGATATGGACAGAAGCAAAGCCAGCCATCTTAAAAACATTGATCTCTAATTTTTGTCTATGGATAAAGGTTGCCAAAATTAAAACACAGAGTGCCTGGTTACTTCTGAATCTCACCTAAATAATGAATGATTTTGTAAATAAAACACACACCCTACACTATTTGGGACATTCTTGTAAACAGAATCATTCATTGTTTAGCTGAAATTCAAACTACGCATCTGTGACAGCATTTTATCTGACAGCTCTATGATGCATTTCATTTCCCTGCTATGTAGAAAACATCCAAGAAACTGCTAGAAGGTGTGAGAATCCAGAAGAGAAGCAACCAGCATCGCTGGCCTAACTGCCCAGCCCTTTCCT
Source organism: Petromus typicus (assembly GCA_004026965.1). Classification (NCBI taxonomy): domain Eukaryota; kingdom Metazoa; phylum Chordata; class Mammalia; order Rodentia; family Petromuridae; genus Petromus; species Petromus typicus. The sequence continues at coordinate 7,442 of PVIR01013031.1, read as the reverse complement.
TCTCTCTCAGCTCCCTGGCTGCCAGGAGCCAGCAGCCTCCTTTCGCCTCTGCTTCCACCACAATATATGGCACCACCACAGGGCCACGCAAGCAACACGGACCAAAAGTTCTACACTCATGACGCAAACCTTTCCTTCCTTTTACTTGTTTTCCTCAGCTGTCTGGTCCCAGCAGGGGAAAGCTAACTGATACACACATTTTCCAGCTTGTATACCGACAGCATCTGTTACATGAACAGTGCAGGACAGCAAGTCTGCAGTTCACTGGGATGCTCCCCTGTGGTCTGGCTGCTTCTCACGCTTTGGGAAAAAAGCGGAGATACTCTAAAAGAGAATGTTCTCTGTTTACCTTTCAGGAAGGTGTGACCTCCTCTCAGGCGCAGCTGTAGCACAGAGCGCCTCCATATTCCGGTATCTGCAATACACAGTCTGATCCCCAGCCAGCCTGACCTGTGAGCTTCAGGCTTTATTATCTTATTCGCCTTCACGGACCTGTTGTAAAGCTGTTTATTTTCAGCAACACAAATGATCGATTCTCTCCTCCTCCTCTTACCTGCTCCTGCCCTCTCCTAGTCTCAAAGTGCCTTTGAAAGGCCCAAGGCGCAGTGCAGCGCTGACCAGACGTGGGTGTCTCTTCCTGTTGTCCCGTCTGTACTCATATTCAAGTACCTTGATTTTCATGTCTTTTCCTGATGACTTCAAATCACAGTGAAATTTTGAAAACTGTCTGACCCATAATACTGCAGATTTCTAGCTTACAGTTGAAAATCATCACAGATCCAGTGTCCCTGTGACAGGCCACGACTGCAGCTCAGGGCTTCTATGTCAGCAGAGTGGGTGGCTGGATTTGGCTTCTAGCTGTGTCTTTCCTAGCCTTAGTATAGTTGACCTGTAAAGTACCTTCAATTAGAATTATTACTATATTTATAAATCAGGAGGTTTTACGCCATAATTCAGATTCCCGGCTTCTCTTGGTACAGAACTTGGAGGTGGAGGTAGCCCTCGGTCAGGAAGCCAATTAGCAACCCTGACTTGCACTTACACAGCAGGGCATGACTCCCCTGCTCATCCAGTCCCAGCACTCCCTGCCACCTTCCAGTCCTGTGACCAAGTTTCAACTGCCACTTACCCCCTCACATGCAGTGACTGTTCTCAGAAGGCATTGCGCCCTGTTGCAGATCCCTGCATGGCAGCTCCTCAGCTCATGAGTTAAGTAGGCAACACCAGAGAGACTGTTTCACTTACTCTCACAAAACTGTATATCTCACTCAATTCAGAAGGAGAAGGAAGTTGCATGGCGCAGATGGCAAAGGACCAGACTAAAAGCTAAAAGACCAGCTAAAAGACCTACATTTTAGCTTTGTCCACCCGGTTACTAGCTGGTTACATATCTTCTCTCTCTGGGACTCAGTTTCTCTGCTTGGCATTTCTCAGTGATTCACGTTTTGAGTATTCCCTCCACCCAAAGCACCATTCAGGAAAAGGACAGAAACAGGGACTGTACACAGGGGCTTTGCTGACACTAAAGGTGGCTGAAAAGCCTTTGACGTTAGGTTGTTTATCTTCCACTTGAACTTGAAGAATCTTGTATCTACTTGACAATTGGCTGAAGTGAAACCCTGTGTCCTCCAGGGCCAGGTTACCAGTGGGCCCACCGGAGGAGGGCCCCAGTCCCGTGCAAGTCCTCTGGGCACAGGCTCTGTGCCTCTCCAGCCCTCACATCAAACACTTCCAGATGCTCCTACCCCCAGCCATCAGATTCTTCCCAAGAACCGTCCCAGCCAAGCCTCTCACAACATGCAGCATAGACTTTCAGTCCCTTCCGTGCCATCTCCATTCCCAACCCATGAAACCAGGAACATAACGAAGAGGTCCTCGGGACAGGCTCCTTCAGTTCAGTGCGGCTTACTTTGAAGCGTCAGCTAAGTACTGATGAGGCGCTAACCAAGTGCTACACAATTTGGTGAAGTTTCCCAAGGCAGCTGCAACCCACAGAGTTCTCACCAGGATCTTAGCACATCACCTTCCCCATTCTGTGGGTGATCGATCGCACTGAAGCCCAGAGGCCAAGAAGCTTACCAGAGGCCAGTCACGGAACTTCTAGGTCACCAGACCAGATACTGTTTCTAGGCACCACAATTCCTTTGTCCATTCGCTAAGTCCCTCTGGGTGCTGCCCACAGATCACCACGAATAGCACAGAAGCATGACTGCATCACTGAGGGCCTCGTGGCCTGGACCTATGCAGCCAAATCAAGACACGAAGGATTCAGGGGATCCGGTTTTGCATCTTAAAAGTCCTCATGAGCTTAGTGTTTTATGCATTACCACACAATCGCTCACCATCAGACAGAACTGATAGGCCAGGAAAATGCTGCCTGTGGGCCCAGGGTTCTAATTAGACCTGGCCTAATGCCAGCATCCTTTGGATTGTGTGAATCTAGTGTGAGGAACACCGGCCTGGGCTGGCCCTGCCCACTCGGGTACCAGAGGAGCCAGAGTGCACAACAGAAGTGCAGACAGTGGAGCCTGTGCTCATAAAATCATCTGGTGTCAATGGTGGCCCCACCATGATGGCTTGTCGATACTAACCACACCCAGAGCCCCCCCCAGTCCCACACAGTGGGGCGCAAACTCCAGCATGTTCCCAACAAGACAGCACACACTGTACTGGAAGGTGGCTCGGGGGCAGAGCCCTCCCCTGGCATGCATGAGGTCCTGGGTTCCATCACAGACTCTGTGAAAAATTCAAGCCATAGCGGTGTTTTTCTTACTAGTGTTCATGTTTTTAAATAGGGAATATCATGGCGAACCCAAGGGCTCTTCCAGGTGTGTATTCACCAGCCTAGTTATCCAAAGACAGAAAACAACAACAAAACATGACACTGGAAAATGGATAACCATTAAGAGTAGTAATCCCTGAGGTTCGGATCCATGATAGAGAATCAACCCCTTGGGATCCTCTGACATTTCTCTAAGTCAATAGCTCTAACCTCTTTTAGATCACAGCATCTCTGGTACAAACTTAGACTTTGCCTCCAAAAGAATATGTACTCATAGCAAGATGTGGTGATGCGTACCTGTAATCTCAGCATTCAGAGGCTGAGGAAGGAGGATTGCTCAGAGTTTGAGGCCAGCCTGGGCTACATAATGAATTCAAGGCCAAGCTGAATTACATAGTTAGATCATCTCAAAAGAAGAATAAAGAAGAAAGGAGAAAGAAGAGGGCTAGGGATTTACCTCAATGGTTCCAGCACCTGCCTTGCAAGGGCAAGAGCCCAGGTTCATCCCCAGTAACCACATACAACAAGACTCATGCCCACCTGTAATCAGAACCACCTACCACAGTGCCAGGCATGGTGGTTCACACCTGTAATCCCAGCACTCAGGAGGCAGAGGCAGGAGAATTGTTGTGAGTTCAAGGCTGAGCTCAGGGCCAGCCTGAACTACAAAAGCAAGACCCTGTCAAAGAAAAGAAGAAGAAAGAAGAAGAAGAAGACGAAGAAGGAGGAGGAGAAGGAGAAGGAGGAGGAGAAGGAGGAGAAGGAGAAGAAGAAGAAGAACAAGAACAAGAAGAAGAAGAACAAGAAGAAGAAGAACAAGAAGAAGAAGAAAAAGAAGAACAAGAAGAAGAACAAGAAGAAGAAGAACAAGAAGAGAGTAAGACTTTAGCAAAAGTAAAGCTATTGTGTGACTGTCCTTTCAGCCTTAGAGTGACCTTGAACCTGGAAGGTCCTGTGAAGTGGGCAGGTATTCGTGCCATCAATCACCATACAGAAGTGGGACGGACAGGGAATGAGGTGGCCTCTGAGCTTCCTACCTCTCTGGTCTAAGGGACACCGGCATGAACGAGGCTGACAGCCCCTAGGAACCCTCAGAGGTGAGGAGGTGGGGTTGGGAGCAAAGAGCAACCCCACGAGTTTGCATCAGAAGTGGCATCTCCATGATGACAGCAAGAACAGGGGGACAGGAAGCAGGACATCACCTTTAGTGGTCACCATCACCTCTGGTTTCCACTGTCCTACACATCTGAGATGCCATGTTCCAGGCTCCCTGGCAGCCCCATCTAGAGCCAATGCACCCGGCATCAGCCTCCTTCACTGTTTCCTCCACCACACTCTGCATGCCTGTCATTACAGATTCATTTGCACGGCCTCCTCGCCCCCACAGGGCTGGGAGCACCTGTCTTGCCCACGCCATGTATGCCCAGTCCTGGCTCAATAGGGTTTCAGTGAGAGCAGGACCAGTGCAGGACTAGGAGGGCCATCATGGAACCACTCGCTTTGGTGTGGCTTCTCTGAAGCCCTGTCTTCGGGGGAGAATGGGCTGCAGGATGAGTGCACTCCAGCCTGCCCCAGAGCCAGGCAGGTCTGTGGAAATTAAGTCAGCTTTGGGGGGAAATTAGATCAGCTTTGGGGGGTTTGCAAAAGGAGAAAATTGGAAGTGGAGTGGCTTGTGGTCCACATGGGGAGCCAGAACTAGAACCCAGAGGGCCCAGAACACAGACCAAATGTCTACCCATAAGTTGGGGGAGGGAGCTGTGCAACCTGAAACCTAGAATCTCGACTCTTCCCGGTCTGCTCCCCTGAGTAGCCTACAAATTACGAATCTCATCAGATTGAGCAGGGAGCCTATGCCCATTGCTATTTGTTGCAAGGCTGTGACATCCTATATTGAATTTCTGCCCTGCTTCTGGCTTGTTCTGCAAAGCAGGGCAAACAGCTAGCTACAGCCAGACTTATCGATTTTGCCAGGGTTTGAGTCCAAAAGGAAGGAATACAGGTATTCTGTTTGACAGAAAGCCCTTATGCATTGATGTTCTGTTGCTACTGTTGTTGCTGCTGTTACCTCTGCATTAAATGCAAAGTGAACCAAGACCCCAGGTATCCAAGGTGGAACCCTCCACGCTGTCTTTCTAATGGTAATTCGTGACTCTGGGTTCCAGATTTAGAAAATATCCAAGTACAGACTGTTGCCTGGAGAGAAAGACTTGGTCCAGAGCTGGTGGAACTAGGATACTAAGTGTGGCCAAACATGAGTCCTGGGCTAGTTCCAGACCTGGGGTGTGCATCCTGGCAGCATCATATATCAAGCCAGGTCTCTGAGAGGGAGGTTACTGTCAATTCTTTTCCACAGAAGAGGAAACTGAGGCATACTGCCAAGGTCATTGGGGACAAAGTGGTAAATTCTGCCCTGTGGGTCTGAGCTGTCAAGTCCTGCTTTCGAAGCCCGCTGTGCTGCTCTGAGCTATTTCCTTTATTATCCTTGACAGGGGCTGACAGCCCCTCCTCCTGCACAGCCAACGAGGCCTGTCCTGTGGAGAGTGTAGACTGGGAGCCTCACCAGCCAGGCACGACTTTCCTAGGCAGAGTACTTCTCTGTCCAGGGTTCACTTCCTAGATCTTCAGCAGAGTGAAACCTTGATTTTGGTTGTCTGCTTCGGCTTGGTTTCATTTAGATTTTTACAGTACTGGGGCTTGAACCCAGGACTTTCACACTGAGCTACTTCCCCAGCCCTTTTGAGTTTTTATTTCAGTAGGTTAAGTGGCCCAGGATAGCCTCCAACTTGCGATCCTCATGTCTTGGCCTCCCAGAGTGTTGGTATCACAGGCTTGCACTACCCCACGTGGCTGGAACCACGTTTGTATGAATCTAGAAAGAGATTCTATCACAGGAAGCCAGACCTCACTGCAGTGGGCAGCATGTCTAACCCAGAGAACCCTGGTAGGAAGATCCCAAGAACCCGGGCTTGCAGGAGCACAGCCACCCCACCCAGGGAAGCTTGTCACCTTCCCTCACCTCTCCTCTCTCTCCCCCAGCACAGGGACACTTCACTTCCTGCCTCCTCTTCCCGCACCCCTCAGCCTCTAAGTACAGCCCCCAGCATCACGAGGACTTCTCCCCCACCATCACTGTGCCCAGAGGCGGCATTTTCCAGCTGCCATTAGCCCAGCTAAGAGAGTGCTCTGAGCCGAGCTGGCCATTAGCACCCCTGAATAATTTACTACTCCCCAAAAGGAGGCCTGCTTCTCCAGGCTCTCTCCCAAGAGCTCACAGGAGGGAGAAAGTGGCATGAGGAAAGGCTTGGCCCTGTCCTCGCTGGCATGTGAAAGTATTATGGGGGCCAGAATCCAATTTTGAAATCAAATAAAGTCACACTGAAATTGTGGTTTAATTTGTGAGTTTAGCCCTGCCGGGGAGAGAATCAGGGAAGACTCATAGGAAGCTCAAGGTGGCTCTGATAAGAAACCTCAGCCAGGAGCCCAGGTGTGGCAGCAAATCAGGAAAACCAGGGATGAACCCAACCCAGGTGGAGCTGAAAGGCAAGTGGTAGCAGCAGGAATGTGACATGTTTACTTGACATCTGCGCCATCCCTGGGCCCTGTGTCTGCACAGCCCTCCAGCAGCCAGTGTATTCAGGTGGCTGGGCCATGGGGCCCTGGAGCTGAGGGGAACTATTTCTCTGTCGCTCTGCCTGCTGCATCTCTTCTGGGGCCCAGACAGGCTGCCTTGGAGCCCCCTATTCCCGGGGAACTCAGCTCCCCATTGTACCAATGTCTCTTGTTTTCTCTGCTCACATGGCTGATCTAGGGTTTCCTCATCACCGCCTGTGTCTCTATCTGTTTTATGGTGCTATCACTGAATACCAGAGACTGGGAGCTGTACCAAGAAAATAAGTTTATTTGGTTCATGATTCCAATGGCTGAAAGGTCCAGACGGCACGGTGCTCATAGTTTTGGAGGGTCTTTGCATGTGGTAGAGAAGTGGGAAGGGAACCAGCCACACGCAGAAGTGGCTGAGCACAGGGGCAGCTTTGCTTTTCTAATGACCCATTCTCAGGGTGGGGAGAGGAGGAGAGGGGACTAAAAGGAATAGAGATGTGTTAAGTACATGTACCAACTAGCCCAGGCTGAATGTGATTATATTTCCCTGGAGTTTGTTTTTTGTTTTGGGGGGATGGGGGTGGTTGGTATCAGAGATCAAACTCATGACCTTGCACTTGCTAGGCAAGTGCGGCGCTGCTGAGCTGCATCCTCCCATACTTCCCATACTTCCCCGACAGAGTCCTGATGAATAAAAGCAACAGCACTGGCGCATGCAGCCCAGGAAACACAAAACTGTCGATGGGCCTCTGAACCAAAGCCACCTGCGTTCATCTCCCAGCTCTGCCTTTCACTGGCTGAGCTCCCTGCAGCTCAGTTTTCCCACCAGCAGCCTGGGAAGAATCATACCCATATTTTATATGACTGTTTCCATACAGGCAACATCATTTCTGGCATGGAGGCAACTATTCTGTCAACACCAGCTCCCTTGATCTGAAAGACAGTTTCCAGTGACCACAGCTGGGTCCAGCACTTGTGGACTTTTGCCAATCTGGCAAGAAACGTGAAAAGGTGCTCCCTGGCCTTTGTGGGGGCAAGGAATGTGTCTCCACAGAAAATT